>CAJUYG010004849.1:0-15457 GCA_910591675.1 Galerucella calmariensis | reverse complement strand
GGAAAGTCTGAACGTTTCTTTGAAGCTTGCAAAATTTTGTCCAGCACAGATAACATTTTTGTTCTTCGAACGACACTTTTTATTCACTCATCACAATTTTTCAAAAGTCCTGGTATTCCACCAATATTTTCTGCACTATATAATGTTCCTCTACTTCAGTATTCCCTTAATACTAGCTAAACCGATTTTACTACTTAAAAAAATGTAAAGTAATAATGTACCCACTGATTGAGAATATTTTTGGTTTTTCATCCAATATTTATTTATCTGTCAGAACTATCAAAAATGAAAACTATCAGCTGATATCAATATTAAAAAGTGTTGTATGAAACTGGGCTGAATCTGACCAATCAGAGGTCTACAGAATTGCCAACTTAAATTCAAATCACTCCTCCTGGTTTTTAAATGAGGTATAGACGAGGAAGATGATGTAATATAGCACAAATCGCAAGGAATACTGAATTTGGTCGGGATGGGGATACGTTTAAGTATACCGAGTAGGGTACGTAACAATACGTTCAACGCATCGTATCTGCTGAGACGTAACGGGTCTACACATGCGCAGTTCGTTACGTATACGGATACGTGAGAAATTAAAGACAAGATAAAAGTCTCTATTAACTAATAAAGAAGGATCAGCAAATGGACATTTGTGTTGATATAATCATTATAAAAGAAATAACACAGTTTAACATCTACTTGGGACAAAACGAATACAAATGAACAATTATTTAGGTAAAGTCCATTTGGAGTGTACCCTGTAGCGTTGTATTGAATAAATAAATAAAAATAATAAAATATTAACAAACAAATAAGTATTATGTACATTCTTAAAAATTAATAAATACTTGAATAGTTATAAATTTTTCAAAATTTAGGATGTTCTTTATTCTTTCTAAAGGTCCTTAGTGAGGAATTTGCAAATTTCAGTGTATAATAGATTCGCACCCTTGTATATAAGGACAGCAGGTATTCCCATGGGAAGTTTGGGCAAGGATGCGAAAATGCGATAGTAGACAACTTGGTCTTCAAGCTCATTCCTATTCCTACATCATCCTGCACACATGAATCATTGAAATTTTCAGTGAATATATTTTCTAAAGAAATCAGATATTCGGGGGTAATACCACAAGAGCTCAGATTTAGCCGGATATTTTTTGTGGTTGTTTTCGAATAGTTACTTTCATTGGCAATTTAACGAGAGCTGATCGAACAGATCGAGTTAAATTGCCAATGAAAGTAAGCATGAGAAAACCACCGGAAAAAATATCCTGCTAAATCTGAGCTCGCGTGGTATTTGGTAAGACAATCCCATGAATAAAAAACTCAATTCAATTAAACTAAATTAAATTAAATTGATTCCATATGGAGGAATGAGTTTTCTTGGTATTTTCTGGAGTTGATTTTTCAATCTCCCTTACTATTTCTGCCTTGCAAATATTTCCAAATCTCGACATACTTTTTGGAATTGTTATATGCTGTTTAATTCATTCTGTTCTTGACATTTATAATTGTCAAATTGACGTGCATTGCTTGGTAAACAGAGAGTACCTAAAAGCTAGGGTTGCTACGGTAACGTAATTTATCCGATATTTTTATCCACTTGCAAACTCTCTTCCTTCCTATTTAGCCGACAGCAAACTACGATTTTTGTATTCACAAATGGGAATTATTATACATGAATGGGATTGTCACTGAAAATTTTTGGAGGAACTGTCAATCCTCCAAACCGTCCCTGCTTACTACCTTCATAGACTTTTTATTCGCAGAATGATGTGGTTTGGTCACAACCTTCCTTATTGCAAAAGTTTAGGCAAATCTCGCATTTGTGTTTAACAAAACACTTTTGCAAAAAATATCCACCCACATAAACCAGGGTATTTCCTTCTTCTGTGGACAAATCCTGATAGTCTTTCCTTTTTATGTCCAATATTGGCTGACCATTTTTTTTCTTGGTCGTCGTAAACAATGATCCTCCCTTTTTCAATAAATCTGATAATTGTTTATGAATTGCAGTATTGTTTCTACACGAATCCACGCAACAATAATTTCCATAAGAAGGCATCGCACACAATCAAAAACACAGCAGATAACGTTCGCACAAATTAAAATTCAAGATCACTTTCTTGGGCGCACCCGATACAACGCTCTGCTACACCACCGTGTAAGTCAAACAGAACTGAAAAATCAATAAATCCCACATCAGATGTGGGTTTTGCCGGTGAGACGGTGGGTGTCGGCAGGAGGGGGATTCTCGCATCGTCGAGAGAGTGGCCGGACTTATTGGAATATATAGACTTTGCTTATATCAAAAAACCTCCAACCTCAAATTTTTGTGCATACCTATACGTCAAAAAGCGTTAAATTGTAAAATACGAAAATTAAAATTTCATGTTCCACACACTGTATCTCTTTTAAAATCAACATTTTATTAGGGCTAGTTGGTTTGAATCACAATATTTTGAAGTGAAGATTGTACTGTAGGTACTTCTATGTACAATTACTTAAGGACCACCCTGTATATAATCTGTTCAATAAATTATTAGTAATCAGTAGTTTTTTGTAATAAACTATATATATGTCATGTGAACTTTTCATTATCCACACCTATTATTCACTGGTGAATAGATTATACTTGGAGAAGCACATGTTAAAATTATCAAATAGTCGTGGGACACAAGTCTTATGTTCCCGACAATTTTTTTAATATAAAAATGGAATAGTCTTCCACTAAAACTCATCATTATCCTAATCAAAGAATACACCAGCTCAACAAGAAGCGAAGCTTCCGATCATTTTTTTGTATGCGCATGTCTGAAAGTCGCCATTTTTATAATAAGATTCTTGTCATATTTGACTTTGTTTGTTGTCTGTCAACCAGCTTGGTAAACAAAAGGAATTTTTCAATTTTTGTGTATAATTTTCACTTTGTCCCTTTGTTTCGAAAATTATTACTGAATTACTTGAAGCTATGGGAAGAATAACTTGTGCTGTTCGGGAATGTCACTCGGGAACAGGAGAAGGTATGTTTGGATTCCCAAAAGACCCTGTTAGGTAAGTCTTTAAGTTTCTTTTGCTAATTTAGGCATAAGTATAAAAAATACTCAAATAAATATTTGATTAGGTATTCTTTAACATTACATTGAATAGAATTTTCATGAAGTGAACAATTTTGTGATAGGTTGTGTTGACTTATTCTACCTAACAATAAACATATTATATTAGCAAATAATACACCAGCAAATATATTATTTGTGTATTATTTGATATTAGCCTGAACTTATTATTGTCTTGAAATATTTTAGATCCCAGCTATGGTTACAGGCTTGCAATCGTGAAGATTTGTCTGGAAAGACGACAGTTCAACTTCAAAAAAATTACAAGCTGTGTGAGCTTCATTTTGAAGACAAATTTATCACCAAGGGTGGAAGCTCTAAGAGATTGTTCGTGTTAGCTGTACCTACGAAATTCTTAGTGATATGTACACTGCGGAACGACCCTTATTCCACTTTGGTGATTTTCCTTGAACGATACTGTCAACGAGTTGTCTCAAGTTGGCGGGTCTCAATATATGTTAGATAGTAATAAAAAGTATTAAAAAGTCAAGTGAATTTATTTATTAAAGTTACCCTAAAGTTGAACATAACATTGGCGACGAGAGTGAAGAATCCACGTTCAAAGCTTCAACGAAAATGTCTGAGGAAGGTGCTACAAACGAAAACCAGCAAATTGTAGTCGTTCAAAACCTAGCACGTGGGACACTTGAACCATTTGATGAATTATCGGAGTCATTTTCGTCATGGATTGAACGTTTTGAACTGTATTGCGATTTAAACGCAATTGAAGAAACCGAGAGCTTTAAACAAAAGTTATTCTTGTCATATTTAGGAAGTAAGAATTATAGTATTCTGCATAAAACATGTCTCCCAATGAAACCAAGAGACAAGAGTTTAGATGAACTGAAGAAAATACTTTTAAACAAATATGAACCTGAGGGGCTAATAACAACAAATCGATTTGCATTCAGCAGACGAGATCAAAGGCAAGATGAATCAATTAAAAGCTACATTGAAGCAATACAAGAACTTGCTATGAAATGTAACTATGGAGCTTCAGTTGAAGAGCAATGTAAAGACAGGCTGGTCTGTGGTATTAAAAGTGATAACAGCAGAAGAAAACTTCTCTCAGAAACAAATTTAACTTACCAAAAAGCCAAAGAAATTTTACTACAGGAGGAAACAGTGTCAGAATATGCAAAAACCCTTCATCAGGGATCTCAAATAAACAAAGTAAAGTCAAGTAGAGTCAGTCAATATAATGATAAGGGGAATCAAAGTAGAAACGAATATACAGGCGTAGCTAGTCACAATTATCGAAGAAGTCAAGTGAGTGCAAGTCCGTCAAGCTGTAACTGTCAAAGAAGTGCAATTCCGGTTAATAAAAAACCAAGTCAGTATAGTCATAAACAAAAGCAGTCATATCAATTTAAGCCAACATATAAAGGCAACACAAGTCAGTCTCATAAGAATCCGTCACTAAGTCAAAATATTTACCAAAACTGTCACAGATGTGGAAGATTTCATGATACAGCCGCATGCCCTGCAAGATTTTGGACATGCTATAATTGCAAGAAAGTACCTAGGTCACACAGCTCCTTACTGCAAGTCGAAAATAAAACATGTAGAGGCAGAAGAAGAAGACATAGAAGAAGAAGAGTATGTTAACCAAGAAGACTCCGAAGACTCTCTATCAGATATATTCGGGAGTACAAGCATCCACCAAGTAAGAATTATCAATTCTGATAATTATAATAATGTTAAGTTGAATAGAGAACATAAACAAGAGTCACTAGTTAAACAGTTGGTCATTAATTCATTAGGCAGAAATGTAAACACTTTTGGGTCAAATAATTTACAATGTCAGTCAAATTTAATGAATGAAGGGAATTGTGCAAAAGTAAAGTCTACACACAAACCACAAGTTGCTCATAATGTCTCGCAAATAAACGAAATCAAAATAAATAATAATCGCCCAGAAATAGTAAGTTTAGACATAGATGGTAAGGGGGTTCAAATGGAAATTGATTGTGGGGCGGCATTATCTATTATTCCATTTAAAACTTTCAACACATTATTTCCTGGAAGGTTAATAAATCCTTCTGCTTGTAAGCTTTCGTCTATATCAGGTCAAATTAACGTAAAAGGTCAAGTTATGGTAGGAGTGAGTAATGAAAAAGGTCAAAAATCAATTTTACCATTAATAGTATGTTCTGAGGAAAATTTCGTTACTTTATTAGGAAGGAACTGGCTAGATGTACTTTCTCCAAACTGGCGAAATATAAGTAATAACTTGAAGGTAAACTTTCACAAAGTAAATAATACCTTTTCAGAAACAAAAATTGAAATAATATTGTCTGAAATGAGAAAATTATATCCTAAATGTTTTAGGACAAATCCAAAAGGATTTATTGAAAATTTTTCAGCAAATCTAACATTAAAAGAATCTGCTATCCCAGTATTTCATAAAGCATATCCTTTACCATATGCCTTAGAGGAAATAGTGAAATATGAATTGTTAAGAATGGAGAAAGAAGGAAAACTTAAGAGAATAACACATTCAGAATGGGCTTCCCCCATATGGCCAGTTAAGAAAAAAGATGGAGGATATCGCCTCTGTGCAGATGTCAGCAGAACAGTCAACCCCAATTTAAAAATTGACGTTTATCCTTTGCCAAAAATTGAAAATATTTTGCAAAAGATTGCAGGAAATGAATGCTATGTTGTTATTGACTTATCAGAGGCATATCTACAGTTAAGGGTTAGTCCTGAAAGCCAACCCTTACTGACTATAAATACATCATTAGGACTATTTCAGTTCTCTGCTTTGGTATTCGGTATAGCCAGTGCACCCTCAATATTTCAATCAAAAATTGATCAAATCTTATTGGGTTTGCAGTCAGTCCAATGTTACCTAGATGACATAATTATAGGTGCTACCAAATTTGAAGAATGTGTTCGACTAACTTATGAAGTTTTAAAACGTCTAAACTATCATAATATTCGTGTCAAGGAAACCAAGTGTGTATGGTTTAAGCCGTCAGTAGAGTATTTAGGCCATGTACTAGATAAGGATGGCTATCATCCAACTGATACCAGAGTTGAAGCTATAATGAAAGCAAAACCACCTAAAAATATTAGTGAAGTTAGAGCATACACTGGAATGCTAAACTTTTATGCGAAGTTCATGCCACACATGAGCAGAGACTTAAAACCACTTTATAGTCTAACACAAAAGAATACTGTTTTTAATTGGTCGTCTGACTGTCAACAAGCTTTCGAGTTAAGTAAAATAAAATTAGTTAGTGATAATATTTTAGTCCCATATGACCCCACAAAACCATTGATAGTAAGTTCTGATGCCAGCCCTTATGGACTAGGTTGTGTCTTGAGTCATTTATTTCAGGAAAATAACGTTAGAGATATGGAGAAACCAATAATGTTTGCATCTTGTACATTAAATTCGGCACAGCAAAAGTACTCGCAAATAGAACGGGAAGGTCTAGGAGTAATTTTTGCATTTCAAAAATTTTACAGGTATATTTGGGGAAGGAAATTTAAATTGGTCGTCGACAATGCTCCCTTAAAGAGTATATTTAGTCCCAGCAAAGCGCTGCCTATCCTGGCTACAGAAAGATTGATTCGTTGGTCAATTTTTATTAGATCTTTTGATTTCGAGATTGAGCACCGTAAGAGTACCCTTTTAGCTCCAGCCGACGCGATGTCAAGATTGCCATGTGAAAACCAGTTAACTGAACCAATCCATAATATAGACTTTCAATTGAATTTGCCTTTAACGGTCCCCGATATCGCAAATGCATCAAAAAAAGACCCTGTCATCAGTAAAGTTATGCAGTTGACTTTACAGGGATGGCCAAACAAAAATAAAGAAGTGATCTTACAACCTTTCTTTAATGTTCGTTTTTATTTGTCCATAGAAAAAAATTGCCTTATGTTTGGAAATAGAGTAGTGATTCCGCATAAGCTACATAAACCTGTCCTAGATTTACTCCACAAGGGACATCCGGGAATAGTCAGATGTAAAATGCTAGCACGAGAAAACGTATGGTGGCCTACACTAAGCGGTGACATAACCTTACTGTGTCAGTCCTGTCAACCTTGTAATGTTGTAAATTTCAAATCGGTAACAAACCAAACCATTCCTTGGCCAAAAACGGTACATCCTATGCAACGTTGTCATATAGATTTCTTTCAGTATGAACAAAACCATTTTTTAATATTAGTTGATTCATATAGCAAATGGACAGAAGTTTGGCAAATGAATTCTTGTAAAGCAGAGCCTACTATAAACACCCTTCGAATGTTTTTTGCCACAGCAGGAATACCTATAGAGATGGTATCAGATAATGGTCCGCCATTTGATGGGCATGAATATTCACATTTCTGTTCACAAAACAATATTCTACAAAGCTTTTCACCTCCTTATCACCCCCAGAGCAACGGATTGGCAGAGCGAAGTGTACAAACAGTAAAGAAAGGATTATAAAAATTAGCATTAGAACACAAAAAAGAAAAACATACTTATTCATTAACACAATTACTGGCTTCATATCTGCTTTCTTATAGAACAACCCCAAGTACGCCAACAGGTCAAACTCCAGCATCTTGTTGGTTGAATTTTAAACCACGCACACATCTTTCCTTGTTAAATCCAAAGTTACAAGGATCGGACAAAACTCAGTTTAACATACCCTTCAGAGAAGGAGATCATATATATGTGAGATGGACTCCCAAGAGTCCTGTAGTTGAAGGTATTGCAATTAAACCTTTAGGCTCCAATAGGTTCCTAATTAGTATAAATGGTGTCTTAAAGTCTGTTAGTCTGAATCAGATTTCATTAGCTCCCTTACCACAACATAAAGACATACCACAACCAACATTTGAACATTTTAACTCAAATATTAGCACTGACTGTAAGGATACTTTCGAAAATGAAGCCAAAAGTTCAACTAATGACCTTAGATATAAACCCCTTGTAGAACCAAAAACTGATTCCGAAACAACAGAACCTTGTTGTACTAAGACGGTCGGGAAGAAAAAAAAAACCTATTGACAGACTAAATCTATAATAGTATAATTTTCCTGTTAAACAGATAGGTCTGTATGTTTCAGAGTCGTTTTTTTTTCTTTTTTTTATGTTACTATTTTTAGCGAATGCCTTGATTTGCAACATGTTACAATATTGTTAAAATCTAAATTAAGTTGATTTTGTATTTTTTTTTTCTCATCATAGCTACCTTCTTTTATTTTGAGTGTAGTTATTTAAGTTGTTGAGAATGTAAATTTTGATGTATAATTACATATATTTTTGAAAATACCTAAGGAGGGAAAAGGTGATATGTACACTGCGGAACGACCCTTATTCCACTTTGGTGATTTTCCTTGAACGATACTGTCAACGAGTTGTCTCAAGTTGGCGGGTCTCAATATATGTTAGATAGTATTAAAAAGTATTAAAAAGTCAAGTGAATTTATTTATTAAAGTTACCCTAAAGTTGAACATAACATTTAGGACTAAAACGACATAGTCATGTTTTGACAAATGATCCCCCAAGAAAGATAATTGTTCACTCTGGTAAATATTGAGCTTGATTTTAGTTATTGGAATCAGTTGATGTATTTTATTGTTATTTGCATGTATAATAAGTCTACTTTGTGGCAGTGCCAACTCTTACTTTGTTTTAAATCAGTTACAACAATTAATAACATTATAATTGCAGATTACATACCGTCACCTTCTTCATGTGGAACAGAACATTTCCCTAGCTGTCAAGCTTTGCCATTATTGGGTAAATATTTCAATTGTTCAAATACATCTGTATATGCAATGCATCAAAACGTATAGTTTATTTACAAGTATGTATAAGTATACATAAAAAACTACACATATTTTTCTTACAAAATCCACATTATTAAAAATAACATTATAATATTGCAGATAACATACCGTCACCTGAACCAGGACCCTCCTCATCTGGAAAGAACACATTTTTTTGTGTACAATGATGCTCATTGGTTGTTTACTATATATATTTGATATATTTTATATATATTTGTAGACACTATTTTCATTTCTAGTAAACCAAATAAAAAATTTTATTATTACATTTGTTTCAATATCTTTCCTACCCTACTTAATGCTTCTTTAAATACTTAATTACAAATAATTACTTGCAGTGCTCGGCAGAAATTAAAAATAACACCTATCTAACTGAAACACTGCATGATTTTACCAACTGAAACTGTACTGTTGAATTATGTATAATATGCTTATAAAAGGTGTTTGTTAAGGTGGTGCACTTTCCACCATGAGGTAAAGGTGAACCCAGAAGGACACCTCTTCGTCTTCGGAATTGGAGACGAGGATATGGCTGTCCTCAAGAAGAAGTCGATGAGGATGAGCTATGCGTTCACCTCATTGACTATTAGGGTAACAAGGAAGGAAGCAGGGGGCACCTCTGAAGACCCGAGGTCCTTGGTAGTCGAGCCACCTAAAGTGGACATTGACCCCAAGGCCACCATGGGTCCCGAAAAGGACGTCGAAACAGTCGATGACCTGACGGAGGAGGCACCCGAAGACAGCGAGGTCGTCTCTCCCCTAGCGGAGGAGCAGATGGACCTCTAAAGAGAATCCAACTCCATGCAACCTACTCATGGGCAAGGACGTTGGAAAAAAGGTGAATATTATACAATGCAACCTCCAACACAAAAAGGCGGCAACGGCAACACTATGTCGCCGCCTTGATGTATTGGAGGATGCAATAGCTTTGATCCAGGAGCCCTGGATAATAAAGACCAAAATTACTGGTTTCAGTAGCCTAACGGGTCAAATTTTCAGCCTACCAAGCAATCAGCAACCTAGGACAGCTATTTACGTCCCAAGGAAATACAGAGTCTCTCCGATGGCACAATTCTGCACCTCAGACCTTACTGCGGTTAAAGTGGAATGTCCAGATGGAAGAGGCAAATATACGGCGTTGGTACTCGCATCGGGGTACTTACCTTCAGATGCAGCCACCCTACCACCAACTAAAGAGATGGAGGTACTAGTGGATCACTGCCTCAACCACAGAGTGGAGCTGATATTGTTTTGCGACTCAAACTCACACCACTTGAGCTGGGGCAGCAAGGATATCAACGCCCGAGGTAAGTCTCTTTATGAATATATAATTAGGAAAGATCTAACAATCTTAAACAGAGGCACGGAGCCGACATTTATTAACGCCCGTAGCCAAAAATTAATAGATATTACGCTGGCGACAGCCAAAATATCAAACAAAATTCAGGACTGGCAGGTGTCGGATCATATTTCTATGTCAGACCACCGCTGGCTGACCTATACGGTAAGCCAGCATCTCAGGACCACTGTAAAATCCCGTGACCCGAAGAGGACGGATGTAGCTCTCTACAATCGACTCCTAGAAGGTGCTCTGCGGGAAACAGAGGTCCTGACTCCCAGCAATAATGAGGAACTGGAAAGGTACACAGTATCTATCCAAAACAAAATAGACATTGCCTATAAGGAATCCTGTCCCATGAGGATGGTTCAGACAGGTGGCACGACCAATACCTGGTGGTGCCCTGAACTGGAACACCTCAGAAAGACAGCGAGAACGACCTTTAGCAAGGCAAAACGAACAAAACTCAAAGAGGACTGGGAAATGTATAAAGCCAACCTCAAAGAGTTCAAAAAAGTCAGCAGACAAAAGCAAAGAAAAGCCTGGAGAGCCTATTGTGAGGCAGTCGAAGACTTCCCACAAATTTCTAGGCTACAGAAGGCACTCTCAAACGACCACCATAAGAGTATCGGCATCCTGACAAGGGAAAATGGCGACAAGGCCGCCAACCTTCAAGAGAGCGCTGAGATTCTCATGGAAACTCACTTCCCAGGTTCTGTTTTTCCTGGAACGTCAAACTGGACGGAAGTACCAACAACACCCTCACAATACGACTGGCAATCTGCTAGTGCAGTAATTGATGAGGACAAGATAAGGTGGGCCATATCGGGCTTCTCCCCCTTCAAGTCACCAGGACCTGACGGAATAAGACCAGCCCTACTTCAATGGGGAATGGATATTCTTATGCCGCAAATGGTTGGAATTTTCAGAGCCTCTTTAGCTCTGAGGTATATTCCCAGTAAGTGGAGAGAAGTACGAGTGGTATTTATACCCAAACCAGGTAGGATGGACTACACCTTACCAAAAGCATTCCGACCAATTAGTCTCACATCGTTCTTTTTAAAAACAATGGAGACGTTATGCGAGCGGTATATAAGAGATGAAGTGCTAGTTCACAACCCACTTCATCCAAATCAGCATGCATATACTCCGGGAAGGTCCACTGATTCGGCCCTTCACCAAGTGGTTGGCAGAATCGAAAGATCATTGGACAACAAATAATCCACCCTGGGTATATTCATAGATATTGAGGGAGCGTTTGATAAAACAACCTCTCCAACAATTACCCAACAACTCAACTCCAGGAATGTACCTCTGGTAGTAGGAGAATGGATACTCAAGATGCTCTCTAGTAGAGCAATAAGTATCAATGTAGAAGACATCACAGTAAGAGGACTGGTCATGAGGGGATGTCCACAAGGAGGAGTCTTATCACCCCTTCTGTGGAACATAGTCCTAGACACCCTGATTAATCACCTCAACAACAATGGATTCTACACAATTGCATACGCAGATGACATAGTTATCTTGCAGACTGGCAAATTTGTGAACACACTGTGCGACAGAGCGCAGGATGGGCTTAAATTAATTGAAAAATGGTGTAAGGTACACTCACTGTCGATCAATCCCAGAAAGACTGAGATGGTCCTTTTCACCAGGAAAAGAAGTTTATCGAGTTTGGAACCTCCCGAAATCTTCAAAAGCAAACTAAACTTTTCGGAAGAGGTGAAATACCTTGGTATTACCCTCGACAGGAAACTAACATGGAACTCTCATCTACACAACAGAGCAAAAAGAGCATATGTGGCTTATGAGCAGTGTCGGAGGACAGTGGGACGCACATGGGGTCTGTCACCCTGTGTGGTCACCTGGATCTACACTGCAATAATAAGACCCATGTTAACGTATGGAGCAATTGCATGGGGACCGAAAGTTCTACAAGCAACGGCCATCCAAAAATTATATCAAATACAGCGAATGGCTTGTCTGAACATCACAGGAGCCATGAGAACAACACCAACCGCAGCAATGGAACTAATTACTGGTCTGACCCCTCTGGACCTGCACGTCAAGGAGGTTGCGTTAATGGCCATGGTACGATTGCGCACGGCTGGTGTAAACCCCGAAGTAGGAGTGGGCCAATTGAGGTTGAGCCTATGGCAGGAAGCACTCACTGCGCTACCTTTGCTGCAGGCAGCCAACGATGCAATTGAACCCAGGTTTCTGTTTAACAAACCCTACAAAATTCAAATGAAACAGAACACAGAGCCAGATGCTGCAAATGCAATACGCATTTATACAGATGGTTCAAAAATGAAAGAAGGCTCAGGATGTGGAGTTTACTCGAGAGCACTGAGCCTCAGGATTAAGTGGGGAATGGGAAACAATACCAGCGTGGTTCAAACAGAACTGGCTGGTATCTCAATTGCCACAGAAGAACTAACCAGAAGAGGAATTTCTGGAAAAAAACATAACAATCTGCACTGATAGTAGACAAGCCCTATTAGCCTTGAACAGACAACGTGTTATATCAAGGCTAGTACTAGAGTGCCACCAAGATTTAGCTGACGCCTCGGCAGATAACAATATTATCCTGAGGTGGGTTAAAGGGCACGACAGGAGTAAAGGAAATCGCACTGCTGATTCTTTAGCCAGGGACGCCGCTGGACTAAAAATTCTAGGACCCAGTGACACCTACGGCCTAACGACTTCGACAATTGCGGAACTAGCCAAACGTTACACCCATGCTCAATCCCTTAAGAGATGGGATGGAATCAAAGGATGCAGTCTTGCCAGGATCACCCTGGGCGACCCTGGAAAGCTGGCGCCGAAGAAATACTTGGCGATGACCAGGAAAAACCTACGTTTAACAGTAGGATTTCTGACTGGTCACTGTCAACTAAGGAAACACCTCCATACTATGTGGTTAGTGGTCACACCTCTATGCAGGATGTGTGAACAGGAAGATGAAACTGTCAGGCATGTCTTATGCGAGTGTCCGGAGTTATCGTCAATAAGAGAGTGTGTGTTCGGTGAGTCTTGGCCTACACCTGCCGATATAAAGGAGATGTCTCCTAGTGATCTGTCCACCTTCCTGAGAAGGACGGGATGGACAATGACCTAGGAGGACAACTCCTCGGGAGGATGTACAATGGGTCACATGTGGCCTAAGTGCTGTGAGCCTACACACTCACCCTCCCCACTCTACAGATACAGAGGTGTTTGTTAATTTTACTGCTCAACTTGAAATAAATATAATAGGTGGTGGTCCCAGAGGTTTGATTGTCAAGTAATATTCTCTCAAAACAAACAATTTGTAGTAAATGTGTATATGTCAGTACATAAATCGGTAAGTACATAATCATATAAAAAATAATTTCCTGAACCTGAATGTTGTTTTCTACGTGTAACTACGAATTATATCGCCAATATTTGAAAAATTTGATTACTTTTCTCAGTGTATTTACTAAGTTATCTGTCAACGTCGGTCTCTCAAGGTCATATATTTTTGTTACCAAAACTTCAAAGAGATTGCGTCGGGCTTCGCTTCTTGTTTGCTACTAAGCCGCTGGTCAATGAGTACCTACCTAAGTACAAAATCAGTTTATGGAAAATATACAGTCCACTTCACTCATTTCCCAAATGGAGGAGATGAGTAAATGAAAACCAATCCTCCAATATATGTTATCAAATATTTATGTTTCCCATAAGTGATGAATAGTATATTATTAAACGAGCAATTTATGATAGCCATAATTCACGATGGGCGACGTTTGCGTCACGAGCCGCAGGCGAGGGGCGCAAGTCACCCAAGTGAATTATGGCCATAAATTGCGAGTAGAATACTATACTTTGTCCACGACACTTGATTTATTTATTAATAAAGTCAGTAGCGATTTGTCATATTACTAACCTCAAAATGTTGTGGCAGCTCAACGATTATACACCCTACAGGATTGCTTATTTCCATTTAACTCTGTGTTCGCCTCGCTCAAGTCGGACGAATACGTCATCACTGGACCTAACCTTTTTAATTTTATGGTTAATCGTGTGTTTACAAAGTGTGTTTTGACGTTATTTTATCCGTTTGTTCAATTTTGAAGGTGTGTGTGTGTGTGTTGGAGAATGGCCTCAGACATAGTCTATTAGCCACAGAAAATTGAAAGTTAGTAAAAAATTGAAATATCAAAGCGTATGTCTAGATAGATAATTTAGATTTAGATGTGTTCATTTTGGAGGCTCTCTTGGCTTCCAAGTCAACGTACTCATTTCCTTCTAAGCCACAGTGACCTTTTGCCCAAATAAATACAATACTTTTTTTTGAGGTTTTTAATTCGCTTAATAGTTTTTTCATTTCTAAAATTGTATTTTGTCTGTTTTACTTGAGGGGGGAACCTTCTATGGCCTGTAATACTGACTTGGAGTCACATATAATAACAGCTATTTGGATCGGATTTAAAGTACACCAAGTTAATGCTTTTGATATGGTAAAAACTTCTGCAGAAAAAACAGAACAATAGTTGGGAATTCTAAATCTTTCCACATAATTAGAGTTTGAAACAAAAAATGCTGCGCCAGTTCCTTCATCACATTTCGATCCATCAATGTATATTGTAGTAACATTGTCGCCTATATTGTTAAGTTCAGTTTTCAAAACTACTTGGTTAATTTTACTAATTTCGTAAAAACAGGGGTATATGATGTACAGTCACTAAAGATTCATAATTGAATTGAAATATAGGGAACTTATTTTGCTCTACAATCAGATTTTCTTTGCTGTTGGTATTAAGAAAAGCGTCTGCTAATGGAGGACTGGTTTTTATTCTCCAGTATGGCAAAGTGAGATTGTCAGTGTTTATTGTTGAAATTTTTTGAACCATATACGTGTTAAATGTTCGATATTTAATAAGAGTGTTGTTTATTAATAAAGGTGGTAAATAAACTTCTCTAATAATTGTCAATCAAGAAAGTCTATAAATGCGAAGCACGTTATTTCAGTGTACATACAAAATTTTTGGATTCGAGTTTCAATGTATACATTTCAAATACTAAAGGTGGTAAAAGATCATGCAAAAATAAGAAATTAAAATATAAGCTAAAACTAAAAATAATGCATTAGTTTCTCAGTTTCTGGCATAAACATCTACATTACATTACATGGTTTTATACGTTCTTAGTTCTGTTATAAAGTAATCTAAGTTT
>CAJUYG010004848.1:0-15458 GCA_910591675.1 Galerucella calmariensis | reverse complement strand
GCGGCTCTGTTATTGGAATCTGCGACATTTTCTGTGTGTATTGCTATACATGTTTTGGAACGAGAGAATCGTATAGATGTTGGTTACAAACAAAGTGGGTTGTCAGCTGCTCGAACGTACCAGGGAATAATTTTCCCAGTTTAAAGAGAGTAAATATTCTAGAATTCTTTAGACAATCGAATATTACCAAGGTGAAAAGTTAAAGTTCTATTTTTGGTTGGGGAGAACTTGTCGAGTTGGTCACCGCCTGACCGTCAATACCTATCATACACGATTAATTTTTTTAGAGGGTTTATTTATGAAACAAAAATGTCAATTTACCATAGGCGTACGATTAAATATTTAAAAGAGATTTTTATAATAATTTCAATATCATAAGCGTACAATATTTTTAAAAGGTGTTCATTTGTTTTAGTTTTTACTTCTGTTGGTAGTCCTTATGACTACCCATTCCTTTTTTTATAAATGACTTTCAACAAATTGGCTGCTTAGTTTTTCTTGATGAAGTTATTGTTTATTGCTATAAATAATCTTGATGTGTATATTAAATAGTTCTAATGGTTATTGTTAAAAATATGTTCAATTTTATTTGAAAATCTCAACATCCTGTATTTTATATCGTCTTCCAAAACCATTTAAAAAATATGTTTCCTTTTGTTTTACATTCTCTGTACCTACATTTTAGTTAGTGAGTTTCTGAAGAATCAATTTATTTGCAAAAATTTCAGTGTCATGGGTGTACGATAAACATTTCAAAAGCTGTTCAGTTATTTGTTTTCCATGACTGCCTATGCTTTTTTCTCAGTTTTCAGGTACTTCAATTTCACTCTAAGACCAGAATTTTATAAAAACTTAATTATTCTTGATAACGGTAACTGAAACGCTACCGAAACGTTGAATTGAAAATATAAAAAAGAATGTGGTTTTATTTCCCAGAAAATTGACAAAAAGAACAATGAATATACCACAAGGAACATACAGAAAGTATAATACAGCTTTTGAAAGGTATAAGAAACATACAGGTTCTGTAAGGTATAAAAAATGTATGAATATGTATGAACGCTATTTTTACAACCCATGACATATGATATTCTTCATATTCAATAATACAACTGCTCCAAGTCACCATTCTGTACGTTTAAAATGTTAACAAGAGAATCAATTGAATTTGTTAAGCAAATATAAATATTATCATTATTTAAAATACTAGATTTTTTTTGACAAAAACAGGTTGTAAAAGGTATCAAAAAATCATGTTGTTTTGATCCCTTTTTTCAAAGATTTAGGTTCATATATATAAAAGACAATCTAATAAAAGCAAATTCCAACCTCGTTTGATTTCAGATGAGAATTGAGGGTTCAGAATGTAGGCAAAATGTAAGTCTGATTGTGACCTGAAATATGGAGACGCTAATATATTTTTTCATTTTCAAAGTAGGTATCTACTTAAATATGTGTATAAAATATTGTCAAAGTATCAATAAATTATATAAATTTTTTGTACTATAAAAAAAATTAATGAAAATCATTGAGAAAACGCTGTTCTAACCCCATTTCCCCCCCTTACGGTAACTTAGATTGATGGTGTGATTGGTATAGGCAACCAAACATACAGTCATATCGAAAATATTAGGTTTGTTCCAACTGGCGTTTAGGAACCGTTCTGGAATCTTTTTGTACCGTTCCAATAACGATACTATTATCAGTTGAAACACGAAAGACATACGGCACCTACTGTAATCTTTCATTACACCAAGAAGCTTAACTATGACAGTTCAAAGCCATCACTGTTTTGTATTTCAACTTTCAGCTGTTGTTAAGAAAAACAAATTTTTAAAAACAACACAACAAACAATGGAAAACGACAATTCTAAATATACCAAATTGTTCACACTATTGATCGAGTTAACAGACGGCAATAAGTCTAATCTAAAAGATGCGTAAATAGATTCGACTTTGTTGACAGTTCACACTGGTGAAGAGACGTATTTTTTGACTATAAAACCACAAGAGGCTTTAAAGTTTTTTAATTATATTTGTACACTTCATCAGCTAGAGATAAAATCTCTTGTGGTAATCATTTAGATAATTTTATAGAAAAAAGGTCTCCGTTTCACGCGAGAAGAAGCCATTTGAAGTTGCAGTCGTATGCGCAAAACAAGCACCATATTGTAAAACTGACATTCGAGTGTCAGTAGCGTAACATTTGCATATTTTGTCGGTTAACACAAAATAACAATGGGTGCGTTCATCCGAGACACCGATCCCTGAGCGCTCAGGTAAAGATCTTTAAAAATTTTTATGAACGCGACACTTCCCCTACTTTGCTACCGGAGCGCTCAGCTAGCGGTCGCCATTTCAAGGATCATATTTTAATTTTGCTTAGTTGATAAAGTATCGGTGATCATAAGAGAGGGGGTATTTTAAATTTAAATTTTGAGTGTGAAGTTGGAAAGATAGAAAAATTTTTTGAATAAAAATATTAATCAATTATTGAAAAATGATAATGGCATAGTAAGACAAGACCAGGAGGAAAATTAACTCATTATAAATTCAGAAAGTAAGTATTATTTACCAATTATTACAAATAAAAATACGAAAGTACCGCTACAGAAAATATATATTATTTGTTATGTACAGATGTACAGTTCGTTCGGTGAATATTTTCCCATGTATGAAATTATTAACATACTACTTTTTGTAGTAGTCTCTTTCATACTCACAGAATCTTAACCACCGAAATGAAACCGTTTGTTCCATTACAACATAATATAACAAACAGAGATAGCCATATGATGAATGTCGTCGATAAGTGTAACGCGAATTTGTACGTTGACAGACCAAAGACTTTGTTTACATTTTTACTCATTTCTTTGCCCCTTGCATATAAATTTAATTAAAAAACAGTTGTTATAACGACTTACTTACACCCGAGTGTTCGAATTATTGTGGTAAGTAAAGATTATCTATCTACTTATTATTTATTTACTTCGCAATGAAAACTAACCTTAAATTGACATTTCATCATGGTTATGGATAGAATTCCATCAAACTGAATTGTATGAAACATATTTTGCTGGGACTACCGCCATATCAATGTGAATTCAAAGCTATTGAATTAATTTGGGCAAACTGCAAGTCATATTACAATATTTATATATTGCTAAAGATAAGTATTCAGATAGCTCTGTTATAAATATGTGGGAAGAAGCACTGCAACAATGTCATCAACAAATTTAGGAAAAATGTGTTAGGCATACTCATGAAATTATAGAAAAGTGGTATGCCCCAGAGCAAAATATTACCAATTACCATAAATATAAATACTGGTGATAGCTCTGATTCTATGAGTCTTAAATATACATATTTAAAATATTCACAACCCAAAAGATTTCTATTTTTCATTGTTGAACCGTATGGGTGGGACGGCCCAATAGTAATGGTTGCCAGCCATAACACTAAAAAGGCAATTCTGATTTGAAAAGTTTCTACTGAGAATATTGTTATTAATTCTAACTCATATGCTAGTAAATTTGCAGAATAACCCTATAAAACTCTGGAATACTAACAGTTTTTTCAAATTAAAGGTTTAGGTAGCATATCGCTAAATGGCTGTGAATTAATTTACAAATAGATATCTAGCTTCAATAATAAATAAAGCACACTGTCATTTTAGCCACATCCTAATTAAAACATCAATCTACAACCTACGTGTAATTTGAGTTTGTATATGAATGATGACGCATTGGAAAAGATTCACCGAACCAACTTGTAGTAATAGATCTGCATCAAGGGTTGAGAAAATTATTAGAAAGAAGTGGTCCATCCAATGATTTTTGCTTTTAATGTATTCTTAACAGTTCCTTTTCAATTAAATTCATAAAATTTACAAATTCTGAAGTATCTACTTCAAGTGTACAAGACCCATATATCTTTGTGCGGTTTTAAAAAAATCAATGTAATATATATTTTTTCTCTCAACAAAGAATTATGCGCACACAAGTGGTGATTACTGATCACAAAATCTGAAAATTTGAATCGTTCATCAGAATCGGAGAGCGATCAAGGAGAATAAGTGGAGGAGCTGGTAGCGCTACCTCGGGAGCGATCATAAAATATATTCAGACGAACGCAACCAATATTAAACATGTATTTATCATTTATGTATAGTTTAAATAAAACATATTTGGGAATTTTTTGTTGCTTTTCGAGATATTTTCACATAAAATAGACCCTGGTACATGAATATACTTGGTATCTTCTGTAAGTTCCTTGTGGCATTATTTATTATTTTTTCTCTTATTTTTTGGGAATGAAACCACAATAATGTTTTTAATTTTTTTATTTCGACGTTTCGGTAGCGTTCCAGCTACCTTTGTCAAGATTAAATAATGATAAAATAATTTTTTGTCCCTATCTGACACAATGGAAAAAATATTTTTGTGTGTTGTGTCAGATAGGGACCAAAAATTATTTTATCATTATTTAATCTTGACAAAGGTAGCTGAAACGCTACCGAAACGTCGAAATAAAAAAATAAAAAACATTATTGTGGTTTAATTCCCAAAAAATAAGAGAAAAAATACTTGGTATCGTTATAATATTGATATTTTCAATTAACGATTGGCGCCTATGACATGAAACGGTAGTTACGAGGCGTCATAGATAAACAAGACCGGTTTTGATTTCTGCGCAAGACAGTTCAAGTGGATGCTTCTTGTGTGAACGGAGCAAAGATGCAACGCTTTGAATATTTCTAATAGCTATTTTGGAGCTAATTGTTATTATGAAAAAAATTAACTGACTAGTTTTGGACTGGCTTAAAATAATAACCCCTTCTCTATTTTTTCTTTCTTACTCGTCTTTATCGATTATAATCCTAGAGATACTACATATAGAGGTAACAAGCCAGCTCGGAATCCATCAGTATCTACGAAAGAGATAGAAAGTCGGAGGGTTAGGCTGTCTTTATCTAATAGAGCAAATGATGTATACACAGATAAAGGCAGATAAACCTCTGATCGTCTGTCTCTTTCCTTCTAACCGGAGTTCAGACAGACATTCCCACTTACACAGTGGCCTATGGTTTGTTGCCTCTATTTGTAAGTTAAGTAAGTACGTTTATTCATCTCTTAGAATTTTACAAACACATGTTACAAAAGAAAACATCAAGTTATAAAATTACATAGACTTGTCACCACAATACAGAAATAAAACGCATACATATAGCCAATTATTCCGGTCATTCATTCACCTGCATTCATATCTCTTATGGGGTAATTAAAACTCAGTAAAATAATAATGTACAACATTAGCATTTAGCGTATATAAAAGGTAGTTAGTTTATTATATTTGTCTTTTATACTGTAGGAACTCGTCAACAGAATAGAAAGCATTTATGCAGAGAAATTTATGTAGCTATGTTTTGAATTTACTGTAGGTTCCATTACCAACAGTCCTACATGTATGGTTAAAACATATGACACCCCGATAACCTCCAGAGTCCTGACCAATATTTAGTCTAGAAAATGGTACTCTAAGATCACCAGCCTGTCTTGTATTGTGTGTATGTATCATGTTATTTCTAATATAATTTGTTTCATTCTTTTTTATATTCAGGGTTATGAGGTAAATATATAAACAGGGTGGAGTTAATATTGACAATTTTTTAAATAGGTCTTTACAGCTCGCTCTATAACGTGTACCAGTCAGGCATCTTATGATTTTTTTTTGCATTGTAAATGATTTATACATATGGGCAGAATTACCCCAGAACTGTAACCCATATGATAATTTTGATTGTACAAGACTAAAGTATGCTATTTTGAGTATCTGTAGATTTGCCGTTCTGTATAGTTGTCTAGATACAAAGCATAAGCAACTTAATTTTGAGACTAGGTCGTCTATAATATGTTCTTCCCATGTTAATTTTTGATCAATAGTTAGCCCCAGGTATTTAATATATTTTACTTGTTCAATTGAACTACTATTTAGCTTTATTAAAGGACATTGGTCTTGTTTTGAGTTTTTTGTTTGAAAAACCATAAATACTGTTTTACTTTGATTTACTAGTAATCCATTTTCTAAACACCAGGATGAGAATTCCTGTACAGTAGTATTAGCAATATCAGCTGATTGCAGTAGGTTTTGTTTAGCCACTATCTGACTACCTCTATGATTATAATGCCACATAAGGTTTTACACTGCTTGATTGATAGTTTGAAAAGCGAATTTCAGATAAATTAGTTAAAAATAGCTGTAAACATCAACCGAACAATGTAACAGCGTCTGATGAGGTTCGGCATCATACACCCAGATTAGTGTTCATGATTTGAATCTGATTTAATTTATTCAATATCCATAGAATTTATTGTTTCTTAGTATTTTTATCATAGAAATTACCATTTTATGTGGACATGATGTTTTCATTTGTTTACAAACATCCCAATTTCAACGATATTCAATTTCATAAAAATATCAACTCTGTTAAACCAACACTTATATCTATCACTTACCTGCTTCATCCATGTTCCAACTACTAACTAGGGAAGATTGGGCTTAGGTAATCGCAAATAACTAATCTCCAATTCATTTCACAAATAAAGTTTTGGTATTCACAAGCTTCAATAGTAGGAAGAAAAATCACCAAACATCAACGGGTTATTATTAGTATTCTTGAGGTTTTCTTCAACATCAACTTTTAATATTAATTTCAATGAGGAATTCCATTGGCACTTTTTATAGTTGTTTGTTGATTCATTTTCCGCTATCCAACTTCAATGAAAGCTTAATGTACTGTGTATTATGGTGGAAATATTGATGAGTTGTTGTCAAGATCCAAACGGTAGTTGTTTGTATGTTTTATCCTTTTTCATTAGTCTCAGTCCAACTGGCAAGTTTAAAATTAGCATATTCTTGTTTACTTTTCGTTTATAAATAAAAATAATTTCCTCCATCATTGGAAAATTTAAAATCTTTCAAATTAAACAGAGTAGTAATTAATATCCATTTACTTCTCTCTGTTTCTAAACTTAACGATCCATTTAAAAATAAATATAATTCATAACTTGTTAATCTTGAACTTATATTAATTTTTCTATTAGCAGCAACGGTTCAACTTAAAATCTCCTCTTCAAAAAAATTAAAAAACTATTAAAAATATGATAAAATCTTCATACTCATACATGAAATAACTCCTGAATTATCGGAAAGGGTAGAAAACTCGTAGAAACGCTGAAGTTGATTTTTTTCTAAACTGCTGAACTCTTTTTTTTATGAAAATGTTCACAACACGCGCACTACAATGTCTCGAAACACTTGAAATGTCGAAATTGACAAATACTTTTTCACTTTTCAGCCCAATCTCCCGACATGGAATTTGAATAGTGGGATGGAACCCAGATGTTATCTGACCTGGATACTAACCTTCGAAGAGGAGTCGACTTTTCTTCGTTTGGAGTCTGCAAAAAGAAAAAAAAATACAATATCTTCATGAAATAATGGAATTAATTGGAAACGGTTTTATTTATAACATTAATATGTGCAGATTCCACAAAGTAAAGGTGTGATGCCTTTTGGCTGAAATATTATTTATTAATTATTTAAATTATTATTATGGTATTATTATGAATAAAGACATAAATTCCCTTGAAGCTAATTTCTATAAAGCATGAATCGTTGACAAATATGAAAGAGAAAGGTCTCACTTAGGATGTCAAGTTCAGAGCGTGAAATAAACATAAACAGAATTGTTTTATATTTACAAAAACGCTGAACTTGACTCGTCGTATAAATATGTTAACGAAAGTGTTTTAACATTCATTCTAAATTATTCTAATCAATTCTAATTCATTACTTAATTATTCTAAGATGTCCTAAAGACATTCAAAGTGTATTCTATTCATCGTAATCATTTTAATTAATATTCTAATTAGTACTAGTAATAAGTGGGTTAATGTATAATAGTAAAGTAAGGTAATAAAGAGAACATGACCCAGTGATTCCAGTAGTTGTTTTTTATTCCTGTGAGATGACACACCAAGTGACCAGCAACACCACCTAGTCAGAGGCCCTTCCACACTTCTAATGCACCAAGTATCCATAGTAGGATACATACATTACAAAGGTCCAAACAGTAAATTCCATTATAAAAATGTTAGTACTAACCTCTATCAGGTTCGGGCTCCTGACTTCTTCCTACATTGCCGTTGCCGCTAACTAACAAGTCCCTGTCGTCCCTAATGTCACTTCGGTAGTAATGGCCGCCACCTCGGTCCTCATAGTATCGATCCATTTGTTTCTCACTGGAGTATCTACCTTCATCTTTCGGACTAAGCTTTTCTATGTACCTCTCTTGAGACTGGAAAAATAATAAAAATGATAATATTATGGAGATATGTAATGAATTTAGAAGTATCACTATAGTGAGCGCCACATAATGTTACATAGTGCGAGCGATAGATATGTTAAGCTGTGCTGACATTGATGTGGAATTTATAACCCAAAAGGACGGACAGAATAGATCGTTTTAAAGGAAGACATTTTGTGGTTGTGGCGAACGTTGTCCACCTATCGTTTTTAGAAGAGGTAATAGAAGCTGACTGAAATTTTAAAAAGGGAAACTGTAACGATGTAACTATTGTAATGAACATAGCGTATAGTAGAAGTAGAAACGTTGACATTATAACATATTCAGTCATTTAACGCTTGAAGTGACCGGGAGCAAGAGTTATGAACGTCAAATAAGGTATTTAAAATTTTTAATTTTTGTTGGATGAATAATTAATGTAGTAAAAAACTTTAAATTTGATTAGTTCATTAGCAAGAGCGGGGAAAATTAATAGTTAAAGAAGTAATGTTGAACTTACTCTATTGTACTGTTTTTCATACTTTTCATCTTTTGCGCTTGTTTTTTCTTCTCTCTTTTCTCTTCGTTTCTCCTTTTCTCTTTCTTTTTCTTCGTTCCTTTCAGTTCTACGTTTTTCTTTTCCTTGCTCTTCTATTTGTTTTTCAGGTTTGCTATTCGAACTACTGCTGAAAATCAATTCAAACTATCAACCACTTTTAACTATCAACTCAATAAAAAAAGAATTATTCGATGTATTACGAGGGTTGCCTTTTATATTTCGCAAATAGAGCTAGAAAAAACAGTATTGTTTTTCAAAATATTCTCAAAGAATAATGCATTGTTGCGTGGTTTGGAACCAACTCTAGAAGCGATTATTCGCTGGTTGGTACAATGAAAATAGAGTTTTTCAGGGCGCTGACTGCATCTTCTGTTTACTAGAATCTCTGACCACATTGTTCATTAATAAGTTTTGGAAAAGTAAAAAAAAGTCGCTCGGATTTAGGTCGGGACTGTAAGGTGGGTGGACCAGCAATTCGATGTGTTTTTGCTTTAAAACTCGAAGGTTTTTCGAGTTTTGTGGATGATTATTCGTCGTTGGGGGTTGATTTTTCGAAACTCTGCAATTACTTTCGGAAACCAATCGATATGTAACAATCAGCAGTAACAGTTCTTTGATCTTGAAAAGGAATTGTTGCTGCATGACCAACTTTTGAGAGAAATGTCGCCACCATCTTCGAGAACGGATACCTTTAGACAGTTTTGGTTCATCTTACCAAAACGGCAAGGTATTCTTGTTGAGATTGCGAAACTTTTCTCGGCTGAATTCCATTTTTCGACTGACTCATTTCAAGTACAGAATTGAACGAAGCGGTCTGAAACTTTGGCGTCAAGTTAACTAAACGTGACAGTTGATTTTGACACTTGATATTGGTTGACAGACTCCAACTATGTTGTTATATGCAAACCTTAAAAGACAACCCTCATAATTATAGTTTGGCAAGTTTATCTGAAGCTACGGGGCGTCGGTAAGAGGCGAGGAAAAACATGGCGTATATCTGTCAAACGTACAAATGGCGTACGGTACCTATTTTACCAAGTAAAACTGAAATTACAAAGGTAACTGACAATACGAACACCACTGGATAAATCAATATCAGTCAATTCACGAAGTGAGAGGGAAGATCTCACGCACGCGCTTGCCAATAAGAAGTCAGCTGGTACATAAAAATCACCAATTATGTAATCGGAGGGTGTGGTCATTATAGTTTTCGTACAACGTTGCCAGAGCTTTAAGAAGCCCATAACAAATTTGGAAAAGTGTTCTCTTTTAATATTCATAAATTGGAAAATAATGTTAATAGAATAAATCCAAGGGAACAAGCACATTATAAAATTAACGTTCAATCATATTTTTAATATTGTTAATAATAAAACGACCCATTTATAATTATTATCACTACATAATCAGTACTTCAACTTTTTCATAGTTAAACGTGGCAATTGTCGAATGTTTTCGACTGCATTCCTTTCACGGTTTCAGATAAACTTGCCAAAGTATACGTTTGTTGTTAGTTTAGGCGGTTTAGCTGAGGTCAACTAATATTTGTTGGCATTGGGTCGTAATCCATATAGTATCGTCAACATCAGAAGAAGTTAAGGCGTGAAACAGTAACAAACAAACTCATCAGGGCTATTCACTAAGCAAAGTTGTTATGGATAGCAACTGTAAATTGTCGTTATGTTCAAGGTCAGTTGCTAAACGCGAAATTGGTATTCACTATTGAAGTGAAGTCGCTATAAGAGTTGCTATGCATAATGACAAGTGGCTATGAGAAGTGGTTCACTGGCAACTGCTCCAGAGGAGTTGTTAACGAAAACTACTTGCGTCAGACACTTATTGGAATGTTTTTATTTATTTATTCTATATTCTATATGCATGTGCTGCTTTGCACAATATATGTATCAAAGCTAATATACATGGATGATTTAGGGCCACTGGCCCGGATGATGAAGAGAATATAAACATTACAGACCCAATTCAGAGACAAGAAAATGTGAACATTTTAGCTTTAGGTAGTAGAACAAGAGAACTTTAGTTGACCATTTTAGGTAATTTTCTCTGTTATAGAGAATTATAATTTCTGGTCATTCTTTATAAATCCTACTGTACGTGTCTTAATAAGAATCCATCATACCTTTTCAATACAGCTACAAATTTCATTTATTTTGTCTTTAAATTATTTTAATTTGTTTTTCAAAAGGATTTTGATCGTAAACTATATATTTAAATTTAGCTTAACCGAAAAAATAAACGATCACAAAGATATTTGAAGTTTATAATTATTTACTCTGTCAAAGCAAAGAAACGACTAGACCTATTTTGCGCACATTAGAACTATTTTGCGGCGCTGTCACGTCCATTTTCACGTTTGGGTCTTGAAGGTTGTTATCATAACAACAGTTGCCAACCGTGTATTAGAGAATACTAAAATTTCGAAAGTGGTTACTAAAGTCATTATCGAAAGTTGTTAGCAGAGTTGCTATGGTTAACAACTGCGTTAACCACTTTACTTACAGAATAGCCCTGCATATCTTCTGTATGTTTATTGTGGTAAATTATTTTGTTCTTTTTTGGGAAAGAATACTACAATCTTTTTTAAATTGTGATTTTTTTCTACCACGTCATTTTAAACATTGTGTTATTATTAGGAAACAATTTAATAGCTTACCCTGTTATATCAACAGAAATAATCTGTCCTTTCGAACTATTCCTCGTGTCGTCTACTGACTGTTTGGATTTCTTCTCCTTCGAGGAATCATCTAAAAAAGGGGGTCATTCGTTTGAATTTTTCTCCATAGATTTAATAAATTTTATACTAAGAATGTGGAAATGCTTTTAAGTAACAAGAATAATTTGCTAATTCAATGAAGTTTATTTATGTACATTGATGTTTTAATACTAATTCTTATAGTTTCGTAGAAAAATATAATAAAAACGAGATTCAAGTCCAAAAACTAGTATTCTATACTATAGGATTTTTACGATAAAAAGACGATGTCATTTTTAGTTATTTTCCTGCTTATCCAAATAAATATGAATTTACCAACCGTAAATACAATTTATTCTCAACAGACAGGACAATTTACAGCTAACGGGTTGGCAAAACTTCAAGACGTTGTCAGATCAACTGGTGAAATTCCCTAGTTTGTTTTGACGTCTAATGTTTAAAAGTTTCTTGGTGCTTTTGAATTCATTGTTTCTTTAATATTAAAAAAACAGTTATTTTCATAACAAATTATTTAGGCAAATCTGCAGTATGTAGTTAATAAAATGCCGAAGCAGTTGAACAGTAAATGTCAAGATATGGTAACATCTTGGTTAAGCTATTTTGAACGAGAATGTCGAAATGGGGGCCAGCTTCTCCCGCTTACTGCTGTTAGAGACGTAAGTAATAGTATTCGCTATTTGTATTCATTATTATCAATATTATTGTTACATATTTAAATGTAAATTTCCATCTAACATCTGATTGATTTTTCTAGTTTTCGTTAAGTAAAGAAATAAAACTACATCTTGGCAACATCACAATATTTTGTTTCGCAAAGTCATCGTCTTTTTATCGTAAATAAGTCAGTTTTGCATCTTTTTAAAAAAATATTCTATTTTTTGGTATCCTAAAGCAAAATCGTTCATTAATACAACTAAAAAATGCACGGTCGACAGAAAATATTATTTACTATCAGTGCCGCTATTCTTGAATTTGTGGGAATAGAAATTCCGAGGGGAAATGATCAAAAGTAGGCGTGGTTCCCTCAAATTTTAAAATGCCGTATTCTTGAAAAATTTCTATCGAAAAATGAGGAAAATTATCACTCCCTAGGGGAATTTTATTCTATTGGTCATGGCTGAGAGAAAAAGCCAAAATAATGTGAAAATATTTACATTTAACCTCAAAACTTGGGATATTTTATTCTTGGTTTTTGTATACTTTTAAACTGTTTTTCGGTAAATTAATGCATTATGGATTAATTAAGCAACTTTTGCATTGGCATATGATGCCACGATTGATGATTTTGAGGAGGCTTGGGAAGAAAAGAATATTGGAAGAGATGTTCTTCCACAGACAAATCCGTTTCAACTTTCTACTAGAAAATTTCTACAAATTTTTAGATTAACAAAACCTCTTGTTGAGGATGTTATTGGTAGGATCACCTAAGCATACACTATACTACAGTCAAAGGTCATACATAGCATATTATATGTGTGTATACAACAGTTATATTTCGCAAAACCAAAAACAGAACCAAAAAAAATGCCGCGAAGAAAAAAAGGTTAAATTTAAGTTGAAAACATCTTATTTGGTTAAAATTCATGGCAAAAACAGCACAGTTTACTTATACTGTCAAAATTTTGTACGTTTTGGTTGGTAGTACAATTTTGAAAACTTAGACAACACTGTTACCTTTTTCCCTCTCTCATTTCTATTCCCTGATTTCAAGAATACTGCTTTTTGAAATCGATTGAGATTTTGTGGGAATAGAAATGTCAACATTTCCGTGGGGAGTAAAAATTTCAGGGACTTTCAAGAATAGCGACACAGTTTAGTAGCTGTGTAATTATGTTACAAACTTACCTTTAACTTCACCATTATGTTTACTGCTACTATCAATTCTAGATTCATGTCCTTTTCCACTCTATAATTAAATAAATATAATAAGAATTGCTAAATAAATATTTGGAAACATTTATATTAAGATGTAGTGGATATTAATACAATAATTAGAATATAAATTCAATATAAATAAACTTGAATAGATGAGGCTTTTACTTGATGTAGATCCATACTATATGATGAAACGAAACAATTCAATTTGTTAAAATCTACATTATATCAAAATTTAAGTTGTGACGCGTTTCGCTAACACAGTAGCTTTGTCAAACGAATGGAGGTATAATGAGAAATTTTAAATTTTAAAATTTCTGGAGTTGGTTAATTTATATTTGTCTTTATGTGGTTGGAAAGTAAATAACTGTGACGGAAGAAATCAAAACAAAAACGCGACATTATTTGAAAATACAATACGAAATTTGCATAACCCATTTCCGTGTTTTAACAATAGGCATGATGACAGTCCTTAAGAATCAGTAAAATATTGATTTGATATAATTATATAAGATAAAGAGATTCTAAAGAAATCACTAATTTTTATTTTACATGTGTGATAACATTTATTTGTGTAAAAATATAAGCATAAAATTTAATCATCCGCCATCTTATCTCAAACACCAATCCGAAGAGAATGACGTCGTACTTTCGCAAATATCTATGATCCGAACATCTGTTTTGAATAACATTGTGGAACCGCACACCATACACATTAGGATTCATCTCTATGATAACTAATCGCACAAAATGATTCAAATTTTGTTTATGTATCAAAATAAACTTTTAGCATGCCAACTGTCAAGTGTTTGAAGTTTGAATTTGACACAGATCATAGATAACCTATCGAAACAGATCACCCATAAATGGTATTTACGAATTGATGATGTCATAAACAGACGCCATTACTACTCTAACGTTTTGGCACATAATTTGAAATGTGTTTTTAAAAGTTGAGATTTTCCTTTAAAAACTTTTTTTCTTACAGAAATAACATTTATTTTAGATAAAGTATATACGTGGAAACATCGTGAAGCAGTTTTTCAAAATCAGTCATCATGCCTATCGAAAATTTCAAACGTTTATCGAAAGAATATTTGGTGTACATATTAGACTATTTAACTGAAATATGATTTTGAATGTTGTAGAGTTTCTTTGCTTCATTGAATGTTTCTGTGTGTGCAATAAATTGTTTTTTTTTTTAGAAATTGTTAGTTATTGAAGGAAATGTTGAATAATTGCACGATTTCGGATGATTGAGTTATTGAAAAATTGCACGATTTCTGTTAATTATTGAATTTTACAGTGTTATTGCGTTTTTAACGGAATTTGATGGTTCTTGAATGTCTCTGTATTCAATTGAATGTGTTATTATATGCAACTGATCGTTATTTGATGTATAAAAAATAACTAACCTTTTCCTTTTCAAGAGGAACATGAAATTCATCGTCTTTCATCATCTGTCCGCTAATATTTTTCTGTTTCAACAAGCCCAAATAACTACTAGACAAAGTAAACAAATCTTGTCGATTGTTTTTCTCCTCGTCTCTGACTTTCTCTATCCTCTTCTCAATAAACTGACTCAACTTAATCAAAACTGGGAAATGCGGTATGATCTTAATAAGAATTATCAACGAATTTCTAATTTGAATATACTCTTTAGATTCCAGACAGGTAACCATCGCTTTTGCTAATTTGTAATGCCATTTGTGACAGACGTGTCTGTAATTTTCGTAGTCCACGTTGTCCAAATTATCCGAATGTTGATTATTTTTTCTGTATTTCGTAACGAATCCAGGATAATTTGCGCATTCTTTATCGAAAACGTCTTTGGATCCGTGCCATCTAATTGCGGTTTCAAGCATTGCCAACAAGAAACGGCCGTACCGCATTGCCTCGTTTTCTGTGCAGGATGTTATTGAATATGTCACGTCGCAGAATAACTG
>CAJUYG010004847.1:0-15458 GCA_910591675.1 Galerucella calmariensis | reverse complement strand
ATTACGATCATGATTTTAAATTCCGGCTAACGGCCTACTTTAGACTTCTAGAAAGGTAAATATATGTTTCGACAAAATTCAATATCAAAATTTTTATACTTCTCACATATTGCACGAACTTTGAATGAGTGGATTGAGAAAAATGTAATATTATTCAGAGGAACATCATCAAAATCTGTGTTACATTAAAACATAGGTATTTCATGGCATATTTTACTAAAATGACGTCCTAATGATTTGTTGGAGTAGAATCCAATAAAGAAGTACGTCATCGTTTTGCGCATCTACAATGGCCTGCACATCGCTCGTGAGCAATATGCGCTGGCGGGGAGTTTTACGGACAAACTTAAATAACAAAAAGTTTTTCGATAAAATTACATTTTTGACACTTCAAGGGTTCAAGACTTGGGGACTAGATTTAAAGAGAACAAACTTGTAGAGAAAAAATGTCGAAAAAGTGTCCAGCGGTAAGCACTTAATAGCACAAGCAGCGTGAGTAGCCAAAGATTAATAATGCAGAGGAAAGTTTTCATAATAAGATTTTGATTGTCACAAATAAATCTTTTCCTCGGTGCAAGACCATTAAGGCTGATTGTGTTTCTGAGACCCTTTACACTACGACCTTTGCAGATCTACTGTGTGTGCTCTCCCGTTATTTTAGAGTTCCTTATCTAGACCCGTCCTCATCACTCAGTTTCTCCGTAAATTGGTAAAGTTGTGGGTTCACCTCCCCAATTGTAGAAAACCCCAGCCTAGTCTGATCTTCGCAGTAGCACAGTTTGTGTGCTGAGGTTCCTTAATCTACTTGGCAACTCCTAAGCATGGTTGTGTCTACTGACCTTATGTTATTCATGTGTTTGTTGAGTGAACAATGCTCTGTCAGGAGCCCAATCAACAGCCTGTTTGTTATTCTATTCTGGCTCAGTAGGTACTCCGTGAATTTTGGCTAGCGTTCTTTGTTGAACTCCGCCTTATTCATGGCGTTTTGGTCCACCATTCTCGAGATTGCATTTTCATCCAAGTACTGCCATTTGTTTTTTGGGGAGCTACTTTGGATTGCACTTGTGCTCTAAGTGGCCTGTAACCCAGGCTTAGGACAGTTTATTTAGAGTTAAATGAATAAAATTATTCTCATAATTAACGGGCTTGGATTACAAAAGAGAGCTTCCAAAAATATTGTAGGGTGTTTTTGAAAGTTTATTGGAGTGGTTTTATAACATTATGTAGTTCCATTTAATGTGTTCATTACATTTATTATTTGAAATTTTTCCATTTCCGCTACCCAACATATTGAAGCAACGTATTGTACATTTTTGGAATCAGCCCACAATGGCCATCAGAAAATTGAAAAAAAGGGGGCTTTATTTGGAAAAAAAAAATTACCAAAAAAAGTTGTTTTCCATTTCGTCACAGCAGCGGCTTGACAAGCTACGTGAATACTGCAAGTACCAAACGTGATGGCGAGTGATCACGCATGTATGGCCTTACAAGAGCTGGTAACATTGAAAATGAGTTTGTGCGCATGGGGGCGGGCTCGCCATCTCGTTTTTCGCTTGCAGTACCATGGTGAAAGTATTCATACTACTACTAAATGTACAGGCGAGCCTTGTCCTGGACAACTCAAGCCAAGGTTCCGACACTGAGGCCACTGGCGGGCCCATTGTGCCAATCCTGCTACCTAGTCATCCATGAAGCCGAGCCCTTCAATAAAGGCCACAACCTTTTTCAGTGGATGCCTGCTTGTGTCTCCAGGAGCCTTGACAGTGAATCCGAAGATTCGCCTGCGTAATACAGCCCAGTGTGGACACTCTAAGAGAACATGAACTGACGTTTCATCAGTCATGCCGCAACCCCTACATAGGGAACTTTCCTCTACTTCTAGATTGTAGAGGTGCATCCTTATACAGCAGTGCACTGTTAGGAGTCATGCTATCTTCCTTAGCCTACTCCTTGGTAGTTCAGTGGCTGCCCTGGCGTGTCCATCAGTCCATCCCTTCAGTAGAAGTTTGGATTGTCTAGGACCCTGCAGAGCATTCCAATGAGCGAGGTGCTGATTCCTCAGCCACTTCTTCATCTCCTTGCGTATTCTTTGTTTTGTTAGGCCCAGGGTCGGGCCCGTGCCGCAGAAAGGAGCTGCCGCCCCTTCCGCAGCCAGTGCATCCGCCATCTCGTTGCCTTCAAAACCAGAGTGGGCTGGAATCCATTTTAGCCGCACCACGTTCCGCCTTGCAAGATTAGCAAGTAGTTCTCGACATTCGTTAGCAAGTCCTGAGCTGCTGGTATACCCACTCAGGGCAGGAAAGTATTCATAGTGAGGTTTTATTTTCAAATTGAATCACTTGCATTATTACAAATCATAAAAATCCATGCCCATGATCGATTAACTTCCTGGTTCAATTTGCTGTTGATCGGTCATTACTGTGAGAACAATGACGATGTCTAGCTTCACTAGAATAATAATCTCCGTCATCACATATAAGTGGCTTGTACTATATAGTTCGAGTAAAATAGTATACAAAGATAAAAATGTTGAAAAATAAGCATCCTTCGTCAATTGAACGAATTCCAATAATACATTGACTAGTCTCTTTTGTTATGGATTAAAAAAAGAAATTTTGTTTCAGAAACGTCTACCTATGGTTTCATGCCATCTTTCGAAATCGAGGAGATAACAACTACATCTACTTCCAACAAGTTTCAACCACCAGACGAGCCCAACTACGGAAATACTTCCTCATCTCCTGTGTCATCCCCTTCCGACATATTAATAACAACGGGTCCTCATCTTTCTAGCAATCCAATTGAATATCTTCCGCTATTCACGACTGAAACAACTCTAATAATGTCGGACGGTTTATTGTTTATCAATAAAAGTGTAAGCGGTCCCAAACAAGAATACCCTTGGCCGGTAAAACGCGAGGCGGTAGTCGAAGGAGATTTGATCATTGGTGGATTGATGATGGTACACGAAAGAGAGGATACTATTACTTGTGGTCCTATAATGCCTCAAGGAGGAGTACAAGCGTTGGAAACGATGCTTTATACAATAGATCAAATTAACGCGAATAAATTAGTAGTGTTACCGAATATTACTATTGGTGCTCATGTGCTGGACGATTGTGATAAGGATACGTATGGATTGGAGATGGCTGTGGATTTTATTAAAGGTGAGTGTTTAGTTTGTCTCAAACGATCATCAATTGGAAGTATAAAGCTCAAGCATCCTCCTATTTCTGATACTTTGGAGCTTTGTTATATATATATATATATTATCTGGACCCATATATCTTGACATATTTCCAGTTAATTGGCGAAACACTGGAATATTTTCCCAGTGTGCGACATTGTAAATTATTAATGATGCATGCTGTGGATTCGGAAAGATTTGCTTCAATAGCGAAGGCAGGCTCGTTAGGGATGCTCCAAGTGGAGTTTTTATTTTAAATTTATGATAAATGGTATTTTTGTTTGTTCGAGGAAACTTTTGATTCTCATTACGACGGAAATTGAATATCATTATTGTAAAGTAGTAATTATTCGGTGATGAATTTTTAACACGGTTTTATTAGTTTCACGTTTATGGTTGTATGTACTGACTCTTTTGGGCGCGATTTTTCCCAACTTTAAGCGATCAGATTTACTTCAAACGTTGTAGACTTATCAACGATCACCGACAATACAATATTTTGATAAGCTCATCTCATTATCCTGATTGAGATTGCCAGGATTAGTGATTTTAATACAGGTCCTCCCGCTCACGACTGTTTGAAGCTTTAGATGAAATGGTTCGATTACGAAATAATTTATGAGACTTATTCGCAAATGAAGTTACACCACTATGTCTCGCTGTTTATGTTGGCAACATAGAAATCCTTCAGTATGTTTTCTATCGAGAAGCACCTGTCAACACATCTACCAATCTACCAATCAAAAATTTTACAATACTTTTATTTCCATAGTAACCACATCGACATCAATATTTTGACGTTTATCAAAAATGAGTCGATTTGGATTGTGAATTCAATTGTACCAATTTGTATCTAAATTAATAAATTGTTTATATTTACTCAACAAATAATCGTATCAAATACAATACGTACTTCAAAATAAATACGTTTATACACCTCAAACTTCCTGCATAAATACAAATCGTGTCAGTTTGACAGAATAATCCGACCGCGAAGCTGTCTGTCAAACTGGCACTCTTTGTAATCATGCAACAAGTTATCGATGTATAACCTGATTATTTTGAAATACTTATAGTATTACTACTGAGAAAAATGAATTTGAAGTTTTAGTTATTTCAATTTTTCATGCTGTAATGACATTCGATTATCATTAATGAACTTGACTGAGATTTACAATATGTTTTTATGTGCTTAATTATTAGGAACTATTGAGTTACTTTTTGTTTCGAGTGAAGGTGATATTTGTGAGATGTACCACTATTGTTGAAACTACCATTAAAAACTGTCAATAAAGGGGAATCTATCGGCAGCGATTTGACAAAATATCGAAATATTTTTGGCAAAGAATTTTGAGGTAATGGATGTACCTATTGAAAATTAAGAAAAAAATATATCATGTAGATTGATGTTGAACTTAGAGTTCTCATCGTATAAAAACTTTGAAATGCTAACCAAATTTTGTTGAAAAAAATACGAATCATGAGGTAATAATTACACATATTAGGCAAAGTTTGAGCCCTTGTAAAGAGTTGAATATGGATTAAATGGAAAAACTATTTGATAAGAAGTCTAATTTGAAGCTTTATGAATACTATATAAAAATCTCAGAATCCTCAAATTACTTATGATCGTACAATTCCTTATTGAAATTCGGTTGCTACCACTAAAATATCGGATAAAAATCCATCTCTCGCTTTTTTATCCTTCTATGACTGACATTGTCTCTCTGCTTAGGTAGTCGCGTGCCGTTCCATTGTTGATACAACTCTCGCCGGTCTCGGCGGTCTCCCAGTTCAGTACTGACGAAGCTTATACGTGAACCAAAATCCGCTTGGACCGCTTGGCTACCTACATGCTGCGGAGCTTTCATATTTCTAATAAAATTTTCGTTATGTGAACTTAAACGTCAGGACGTAGGGAAACAAAAAAATATACAAAGCATAATTGTGCAAGGTCGAATTTGGTAGATGCCCCTTAAGGGGCTCAGTACCGCTTAGCCCGTAGTGGCACAAGCGCGCTCTCGACAAGGTTATCTGAACTAATTTTATGCCAGTATTGATAGATGAAGCTGAAATTTCAAATTATCTACATGGGACGTGCCACTATTGTCTCCCGTGAGCGATATGTGTACTTTGAATATATTGTAATAATAAACACTTAACATTCTGGTTTCGTTAATTGTTGAGTAATACTGAAACCGCCATAAAAAAGGATTCGTGAATATAAAATATATTTAATAAATGAAATTCATTATTTTGCTGGTAACTGGTTGTTTTCGAGTAATTCGCTAACCGCCAATACGTGACATAATTACAGGAGGTCAAATGAACGTTATCTTCATTTACTTTAAGAACCATCTTAGGTATCCTAGTTTGGAAACATTCATTAAATCCTGATGGGATCTTAGCTTCTCGTTCGGGATTATTTCTCTCAACTTCAACAACTACAGTCAATGGTCTAGGTACGAAGTTCATGAAAGGAACGATCTGTTGACAAAGTGATGATATTAATACACTTCTCCGCTAATACACTGCTTCATATTATTATTCAGATAATATTAGGTCGGAAATTATTATTTTACATACCTTTTCCTAATATTGTCTCTAGTTCTGCTAATAATATTCCCGAACATCCCGTAGAAATATTTCAAAACCTTGTCGTATGAAAATAACACATTTACCTTAAAACTTTCGAATCGGCTTCGGCAGAATGGGTTTCTCAAGATTTCAAAATCGATAAATAACCAGAAAGGAATTTAATTTGAATGGGATTCGAATGAATGAAGTCCTTTATAAACAGATTCGATTAAAGTTCTCCAAAGACATACTAAATAGTTTAATGACAGTACCTGGGCTATTGAATTTCAGGCTTAGATTATACAAGCTTGAAAAACTGTTAATTATAAGAGGAAGATGTTTTTTATGAGAAAAGTTATATTTTTACACGCAGAAGTCGCGAATTGGATGATAAAATGGTTGATGAATCGATCAGACATGAAATTAGAACGTGAAATATCTATTGCCATCGAAAAATAATCTAGATTTGTATCCGTGATACCTCCCGAGCTTCTATCACTAGCAGGCTATAGAGGCAATCACATGAGACTGGCACAAAAGACTTAAACAATTCAGAATTACCGGAATTAAATTTATTTTTACTGGAAAAGAATGTATGCAGCATAGTCCATTCCCAGTAATACCTGCCAAAGAGGAATATATTATATTATCATAGATATATTACAGGATACCAATGTAGGAGAAACAGGGCTTGTTGTTGTGATTTCAACGTCAGCTCCAGTTCTGTCCATCCTAATTCACCTACTATTTGAGATATACAACAATCTCGTTCAAAATAAAAACTCGTAGGCTAGTAATCTTGAATTTTAATACTACAATTGTAGTCAAACAACCAAATTACAGCTACGAATCAACTCGAGTAAAATTGAAATTAAAATTAACAACACCTTATATCGCATGAAAATACAATGAATCGAAAGATTGGTGATAGGTGGGTGTAGATTTTTGGTTCCCGCGTGACGTAACTGCACGGCTCGGATGCATTTGGAAATAGAAATCAGCATACGGTGAGTAAAGTGTATCGTGATTCAGATTTCATTTAATGTACTCAATAGTTGAAGATAGTTGATATGATTGAATGTAGATATGTCTCAAATAGTAGGTTTCTACTATTTTGTTATGATTTTCAGAATGGTATTTTTTCACGCATACTAATTGTCCTAATTCGTCTCCAATTCACAGTTTCAACAGTTTAGTTTAAGTTTTCTCGAATGGTATGTAGGTATGTAAGGTATGTATTCTTGGTTTATTTTTGTCGAAAACTTTTGATTTGGTCATGGAATTAATTTGAAAACATTTGGTATTCCAGATCTCTAATTTTTATCAGTTAAATGTATCGTGCATCTACGTTGACTTGAAATTTTCTCATAAGTTGTAATTATAATTATCGGATTCAGCAATGAACATTAATTGATTTGTCGATAAATTAATGTGCTCTTCGGAGGTAAGTATTCATGTGATTGGGTTTTCAACTGCAGTGTGTTGTTTATTGCCAGATGTTCGATTTTCATTTAGATGTTTGAGAAATTCGTCTACGTTAAATACGTCATTTATTCTGGAAGTTCAGCACAATTTGAATTGTCCCTGCGGGCATTTACGTGAACTCTGGAAAGAGAGTCGGCTACTTGGTTTTCTTTACCTAACATATATTTCACTTCAAAACTATAATCCTTCAATTCAAGTCTCCAGCGTGCTAGTCTAGGAGTGGGATTTTTCATTTTTCAAATCCAATCGAAAAGACATTTTGCTTCGTATAAATAGGAACGAGAGTGTCTACAAGAATCGACAATAGCTGATAATTATTTTCCAATTGTGGAGAAGTTTTGCTTTACGAAATCCAAAGTTTTAGAATAATAGGCAAATGGAGTGACTATTTTAAGAAAGTACAGAACCAATAGAAATAGAGGCATCTGTGCGTAGTGCAAATGATTTTGAATAATTGGGATATTGAAGTATGGGGGCGTTGATCAATAACTGTTTCCATTTTATCAAAACATTCTACGATAGGATTAGTGGGGTCGATTATTGTTCAAGAGCATCTAGAAAAGGAAAGGTTCCACTTTAGCGAAATTTGGAATGAATCGATATTATCCTTCAAATCATAGAAACCCGGTAAACAATACAGATCAATGGTGCATTGAAATTGTCATTTATGCCAAATATCATGTGAGTGAACAGCAATTCAGACTCATTTGGGTTGAAAATCTAAGACAGAAAAGTGAGACTGCTATAATGATGATTTATTTCGTGGACTTTTTAATAAATCATCTGTGGAAATCGGATGTACTCGGTATACGAGATCTCTGTGGAACTGTAAAGCGTCAGGTTCACGAAAAAGCGACATTTGTTTGAAACCATCACAACTGATGATGAGGGTAGATATGTATTTAAATCACCGTATATTGAGGATCAAACTTTACCTTCAACTAACTATGAGATTGAGTAGGACCATTGATAGATCAATTCCTACTGGTGGCTATTTTATATATAAATCTTTTCTTCGAGATTGGTTGAATGAAGGTATAATAGAGGAAATTCCTGAAAACGGATGTAGCGTAATGGGACGTCATTATTTGCCGCAAAGGTCTGTTGGAAAATCAAATAGTATCAATAAAATTAGACCCGTGTTTGATCCGTCAGCACATGATAAGAACATTTCCCTCCTAAAGCTGTAATGCAGAAACTAGCTGGCAGTTTCTGTGTGGATTAATGTAGGTATAGCAGGTTCTAATAATCAGTCTGATTACGATATTTGCATGAAAGAAGCAAGAGAAATAATGCTTCAAGGCAAATTCCATTTACGTGGATGGGAGCAATGTGAATCGGTCGAACCGGTTCAGCGGACACGAAATAGAGAATACCACATAATGTAAGTGGTGTCATCGGCGTAGCTATGACGTCATGTCAATATCAAACTAGGATGGGTTGTGTGAAAGCTAATGTTGAACAACAACATCAGCGCTTCTCTCTGACTGCATACTTTCAACCCATCTTAGTACTACAGTAGTCTGTGCATTACAGACGTGGCGTTACCTTGTTTGAGAAATGTGTAGGTAGTGAAGGCAGATTCAACAAGACTTTTATAGCACTCGTGGAAGCGGTTTTTATGTATCCACTGGTTTACAGCCTCTACTTGCTGTGTCTCATTCCACCTCCCTACTGATCCATGTGATATGGCTACAATGGAAATGGTGTGTGAAAGTTTTTTGTGAACAGGTCTGTGAGAGGGTTGTAATCTAAGGTTGCCAATAGTAGTGGTAATAGCGCTCCTTCTCTCGGACATCCTCCAACCATCCTTGCCTTGTCCAGAGTTGCCTTTATCCATCGGCATAATGTTGTGGATGGTTCCCTTCTATCCATTGCATCAACCAATAAATTCGTGGTGACATTGGCAAATGCTCCCTCAATGTCTGAGAAAGTGGCCATATGAATGATCATGTAATACCAATTTTGGTATAGAGAGATATATTATTAAGAAACTGCGTTATTCTGTCAAAACTATTTGAAGCGGTTCCATCTTGTTGTCACATAATTTCTATTCCTTTGTCAGCTGATAACTACTAGTAACGTTGACCAGTTAATGATTCATAATAAAAGACCCCATTAGCATTCCATTGAATATCCGTAGTCAAACAAGGTGGATTTTTTTGCAGTCCAGACATCTATGGTCCAGACTGCACAAAATTGTATTTAAAATTTCAAAAAATCTGGTTTATTGAAAATGTGACTCTTTGGACAAAATCAATGGGTCCCAACTCCTGCGTTTAGTGAATTCTACGAACATAAGCCTTTTCTACCAGAGTTTTAACTGAAACATGCCACTCACGCTGAGACGTTCACAGCTTCCTAGTGTGAACGACTTTTTCATGATGCGTATGCTTCGAATTAGGAAATTAACCTTGTCACAACTTTTCTCCAAATTCATAAAATAAACTCCACTTAGCTTTACTTTTTAAACATAAGTACTTATATTTGTATGAAAATATATTTTCTTATTTCCTCGGGTGCTCAATATAAATATCACTTTTTGATTTTATGTTAGTGGAATTTTTCAATGACTGTCAAAGTGACAAAGTTTCCTTACATCCTGTATACGCCATATGATGATAATCTAATGGAAGTTTCAAAATGAGAAAATGTGCTCTCGTAGAATATACTTTTGTGCAATCCTTCCTTCAGTTTTCTCGTGATTTTATAAGCTTTCATGCGCTGAGAGCATTTCATTCTGGTTTCATGAAAATCGGAATGCTCAATGTATTAACTTATTGTCACCTTCTATATGCTTACATATTTATCCCCTGCTAACAATTTCGTGAATGATATAAGAGGTGCAGCGTAGTGGAAATGAAAGCTTTGTGGAATATATCTATTCATTCCGTTGTGCATTGAGAAAGAATTATTTCTGTTTCCCAAAGAGTGAGTATACATGCAAGAGAGTTAGCTTTGAGTACGGAGCGCATTAGTTATTCTGGAAATAGATTTGTAGCTTCATAAGGATCCTGTGATATGCATAGATGAAAAATTACTCGCACTCTATTTATACGGGTGGCGCGACCTTGAGAGTCCCGTCAGTACCTCAACACAAATGATGGTTGTTAATTCCGCTAACAGCAGAAAAAGAAGATTCCTGTAATTTTACAGTTTTTGGCGGTATATTCAAAATTACTGTAATTTCACTTTTATTGAAAAAAATGACATTTTTTGATATTTCATTCAAAGATACTCAACATTAGATTGATATTACAATAATTAAAATCAAAAAGTCATGAAGTCATCAAAATGAAATGAATTGTCAAAAAATGGACCATATAATGCCTGAAGTGAGAAAAATGAAGCAATAATCTTCAAGTTTATATATTTTATTGAAAAAAAAGTATACAATCAATGAATACATATTTCAATGACAAACATGAAGAAAAAATAATATTCAACAACAGCAATGCTGGGAAGTTCAGAGCTGTATGGAAGAACAACTACTTCTGTCACTTTTTATTTAATGAATCATGTTTTTTTTATAAAGATGAAGCTTACTGGGTGCACTTCACATTACAGTCTTTCACAATACATATTCTCGACATTGTCTATTAAAGTAAAAGTCCCACTATATAAACAATAAAAACCAACTACGAATACTCAACACACACACACACACAAATAAGCAAAATAGTTTTTTCTTATTGGTGAACTATTTTACCTATTTAAAGCACGCCTTAGCGTGTTCAAATCGAACTTTAAAAAACGCGCGTGTTTTAAAGTTACCGTGGCAACATCAACAACTCGAGAAACGAAGTCTACATCATTTCTACATGTCTAAATGACAATTTTTTCATCATAGATCTGACAGGAGTAGTTTGTAACGCCAAAACTTTTATTCGAACAACATAAAACAATTTCAAATTAATAAATTAAAATGGAAAGTGCCGTTGGTATTGTTTGGAATATTAATATTTCGATTTTTCAAATCTTAGGAAATGGTATTTGAACTAATACTATTGGCATTCACAGAACTCAATGAGGTTGAACTTCCATCAAAATACAAATTAGTTTATGTTTTTCTCATTTCCATTACAACGCAAGGTATACATCATAGACATCACGAACTCAACCATTTTACATTTAGTTCTTATATCCATTTATGATTTCCATTTCTTGTTGTAGTGTAGTTATAGACCAGTATTTATAATTTCAAAGTGCACCAATAAAAAAAAATAGCGTAAAGTATTCGTGGATAACTGGTCTTTAAAACACTTGCTCTATTTCGAGCACTCCGGCTCCGCCGTCGTGCTCGAAAAATCTCGCGTGTTTCAAAGACATTAATATCCACTTATACTTTAATATACTATTGAAAACAACTGGACAAACTCACGATACACGTCGTCAAACGTTGGTCTGCAGCTGTGACCATAGATAAGTTGTCAAGCAGTTGTCAGTTTGTTAGGTTAGGATGTCAGCGCTGATATATGCGGAAGAATCTGCAAGTACCATTTACGACGTTACAGTTTCCGTTAAATTAGAAATTTTAGTACTGACGGGACTCTCTATGTGGCAGCACCCTCGCGCCTTCAGTGATCCCCTACCCTGGTGATATGGAGGATATACTAATGGTATTTACATCGTTGTCAGATCTTTTTTCCGGAATAATGATAACCTTCATTATTCTAAATGAATCAACTTGTATATTTTTCGCCTTTTGCATTCCTCAAACAATACTAATTATTTTTCTTGTCATGTTTGTTGCATGTTGCAGGTAAGTCCACATTTGAGAAGTATTGGAATTAGAACTTTCAAAAAGCATACAGTAAGTACAGCAGATAAAATGTTGTCCGTTCACTTCACCACAACAAGCCATGCAATTTTTAAAATGAAATCTATTTTGCAGCAACCCTAACTGCTCAATTCTTCTCACCTATACCCTATCCTTTATTTCAATTACTGAATATTGGCGAGCTTTATGTCGTTAATGACGTTCTTCAAGTTACCACACAGGAAATAGTCTAGGAATTCATGTCGGTTTATCGCCAAGGCTTTTTGATAAAGCCATGCCTTGCCATCCATCTTGCTGCAGCCAAATATTGTCCTTTACAATATTGTTAGTATCTAGACGTTTCGAATAATTGAATTTCTACATGAAAATATAATTTAAAATACCTACTCGTGTTTGGAAACAATCGTGCGAACTTGGGTTAATAATATTTTTCAACAAATCTAAATATGCCTGTCCGTTTGAGTTTCCCTCAATAAAAAAGGGACCAACTATTTTGTAGCCTATTATTCCAGCCCATACATTCAGTTTTTGTGTATATTGGGTTGTGGGACTCACGCATCCTTCTTACGCGACCAGTAGGTATCTACAATTACGCCGATTCACGTTCGCATTAATAAAGAAAGCGGCATCATCGCAAAACATAGCATTACTTGGAACGTAACGTTTTTTGTTGCGTTGCTGCACCAACAGTTGATGCTTAGTTTTCCAACTTAAAAGTGTGTATCTAGACACTTTTCCGAAGTATCTTTGTCAGCTCTGGTTATTGAATATACAACAAATAATAATCATGAAATATTAATATCGTTAGACGTTAATATCGTTAACGTTAATATCGTTAGACGTTGCCTGACAAATGAATGCGATATTAAAAAAGTTATAACCTATTTGAAAATTATCGATATTTTCAACAAAATTTATTTAATGCTAGCAACACACCGATATATTGAATACTGGGATAGAAGGCTAATGACCTCGTAGTCGATGCCTCAAACAAAAAACAAAAAATATTGACAAATAATAGAATTCAAATATAACTGATAAAGGATTGTGTATTAAGTATTCACAAAAAAAAATCACACAGATTTTGTTTTGCCTCATTGCTATGCTAAACGCTTATTTGCTCCGTTTTTGATACCCTACCTACTTCTACTAAATTCTATACCTTCACCTTGATGCGTCCAACTCAAGAGACGATGTGCACACCTTTCACTTCAAAATGAGACTGACACAAATCAGAGATAACATACACACAGACTACTAAATTTCATGTGTGTTGTGCTCAGCTTTTGCTCCAAAATAAGACTAATATGAACATACCTCTTTCTGCACTTATACTTTCGGAGCATTTTGTTGCTTTTGCATTTATTTCCACCTTCTTTGAATTAACCTCTTCTACAACTTCCACCTACCAAATTTTGGATAACAAGTTTCTTTTTCATTAAAACTAACGAACTAACTAACTCGCTTGGTCTATTTACACTCTATCGAGGCTTTTGTTTGTTTGTTTGTTATTTATTTTTCACTTTTTTGTATTTGAGTATGTCTGTGACGATAAAGATATTTTTTGTAATTGGAAAGTATAGGCAACTCCTTTTAAATATTCTAAACTTAGCCGTTTGCCATACTCTTGGCAAATAGTTTCGTTTGTTTGACTGTTCCGTTGCGCAGTATCTTTATAAATCTGTTGGTGTCCAGTCATATACTGTTAAATTCACAACTAATTCAAGCTTTCTTCTTTTTTCGACCCATTGAAACATTTTCATAACTTTTAATGTGCTGCATTCAATGCAAAAAATAAGCTGATGATGATCTTCGCAGGTTTTTCGGACAGGTCCTCTACAACTTTTCGTTTGCAAAAAGAATGCACAACTACATAATGAAAATGTTCTTGTATTATGGTTTATAACTGTTAAACTTCCATCCCAGTCGCTCAAAGTAAGAACCTGTCCGTCTCACCAAATTTCAGGACCTCTCGAAAGCCATATTTATAGTTATTGATAATCAATAAAGGTTTTCTTAGTCTACTTCAAATAATTTTCGAAATATATGGGGATAATTTAACACAGCTTTGAAAAAAAGTAAACCAGCAAGCATAATTCAAAACACAACTTAACGTCTCAGAGAATGTACAATTTAAATGAGTGTGAAATTCGTGGGAAAAGCACATATTGAAGCTTGACTTTTCAAAAACTATCATAAACAAAGGATTATGCGGGTAGTGCCGCTAATACGACAATGTCCGAGAACCCTTACTTATGAATAAAATACATCTGTTTCCTTTATGGCAATCTCTTGCAAAACAGTCAAATCATAGTTCAAGGGAATAACGAAATCACAACTAATGAACAGGGAAACAGTTTGAAAAGTAAATATGCCGAATAACCGGTGGGGGTAACAGTTGCAGTTAATATCGCTCCATATGAAGAACATCAAATTTATGTATTTCCAAACTACTTGCTTCTGAAACATTAGATATTTATTGGTGAATTGACTTCAAAACATCAGACTAACATATTAATAATCTTTTATAAAAAAAAATTATTCAACCTCCATACATAATAGACTCTTAAATTATTTATATTGTCATTAATCTTCGTTTGTTTTCACCTGAATAAATTGTCAGAAGCAAAAACAATCAATCTTCACACGACGTCTATCACTATAAAGAAAGAATATTTTTTGTTTTGTCTCTATACGCTCAAATTAATTATACATACAGTGAAAGGATGGTAAAATAGCCATTGTTGAAGATTAATAATCACCAATTTTCAAAATAGATCGTTGCAGATGTTGGAGTTCTGAACATAAATTTCGTATTAGTTTTCTTGCAAAGTTTTAGAGGGTTGTGGCTGACCTCGCGACCTTCGGAATTTCATTCTTATCCCATATTTGTTTGATAATGGTACTTTCTCGATACGATTTCCTAATCTAACGCCATTAGACCAATTTTTTGGGGATATGCTACTTTTGCCTACTTTTGCTCGTACCTCCGCTCAAGAAATAGATGTTGGTTGAATGTCGGTTTCATATTTTCTTCAAATTCCATCTTCCTTCAAGTGAATTATTGAAGAATATATCAAAATGCATTCGAAGAACATTGGAAAAAGTTGAAAATAAGACTACTGTTCGATCATCGCCATCTAGTGACGGTTGAAACCACCAAAATGGAGTGATGAAATGATATTTTATTGGTCATTGAATTTCCACCCAAATGATAAGTAATACATTTGTCAAAATCCCTGAAGAGTTACAAAATAACAGTTTCAATAAGTCACCTCCTACCAGTTATTTCCCTAGATGGAGGAAAAAAAACTTAGGCTAACTAATGACCCAATGATTACGAATATTTTACTGTTGTGGTACTACAACGGTACATTTTTCACAGAAACCTGATGTTTTTGTGTTGTTATTGTCAACTACGCCCTCTAG
>CAJUYG010004846.1:0-15462 GCA_910591675.1 Galerucella calmariensis | reverse complement strand
TTGTCAGTTTGAAGATTTTTAGGTGGAACATTCATTTGGTCTAGGATATGCTTCATAGCTAATGTGATTTCTTTACCTGTTTTTCTTTTAATCGCCTCAGCCCACACATATTTACTGAAAGCATTGATTACAACTAGGATATAATTGTAGCCCCTATTAGTTTTTGAATAGGGAGTCATAATAGCCAAATCAGCTTGTATCAAATCATCTAATCCTTTAATTACAACATGTCTTCTTCTATAATTGATTCTTGCCGGTTTATGTAATTCATTCACAACTTGTGCTCTACTCATCTTTCACTATTCGACACTGCACTATGAATTCAATGCAAATAGAAGAAGGTGTACCCAATTTAAATAGGATTTTATCACCTTTCTTAAAATTATTACCACTAATTTCATTGAATTTGAATGATATACCATTAACTAAAACCTCTCCATCTGCAGCATAATGTCGAACTTGAATAATTTTAGCATCGTATGGGAAAAGAAAATTTGTACCTGCATTATCCAACACATAATAATCTTTATTTAAACTAGTTTTCTTTTCGCCTTTCAATCGAATAATGTTTTCAACATGATAATCAAAAGAGTCACAAATATAAAATTGTGCACTTAATTTTGGAACTGACGACGACGACGACGATGATGATTGTAAATAGTGTTGATTGAATTTATTAAGAGGCATTGTTGGAATGATGCATTTTGTTTGAAAAGTACTATATTTATGTAGAGCTCACCAGAGGACATTCTAACACAAGTTCAATATATGGATAATAATTTTTTTCTTTACCTATACCAATTGAAATCTTTTCACCCTTTGTTATGGATTGCTGGTTGAGAACACTCAAATTTTGATATTTATTTTTATAAAATATTAATACTTTAGTTGGTGGTTTGTTGCTATTGATATTAACCACTTTTCCACTTACTGGAAAAGTATATTCAGTATTATTATTATTTAATATATAGTTTAATGTACTAACATTTTTATCTATATTTCCGCTAATATTAATAATTGCTAAACTTTGAATGTCTGCAGGTTGACAAATATAGAATGGTGATTGTGGTAGTACCTCATCATTGGAATGTGTGATGAGATAATGTTGATTAAACTTGTTTAACGGCATAGCTACTAATGTGAATATAATCCATCTATTTATGCTATTATACCACCTTCTCTTAGTTCTTCAATAATAGACACTATTTCATTTTGGTGAGCATTATTACCAGCTTGTTTGGAAGCTACAAGTAAGCGTAATCTGTCAATCAATTCATTGAAATCATCAAAATATTTATAATCGATGGGATTTTGGGAATATCGCATCATTGTTAAACCTTTCCCACCCTTCAGTTTTGCTGCTATTTGTCTTGTAGTCATAGTGGGAACTGAAAAGGCTCGTTCTCTTTGTGCAACAAGAGGAATTCCTAGGAAAGGTTGAATAGCGTTAGTGAATTTATTTTTTAATTTTGCGGGAATTCTCCGTTTTGGTAATTTTCTATTATTTTTTGTATATAGAGCATTAGTTCTCTCTAAAATGTCAACATATTCCTTAGCATCATTTTTAGTAAAAATGTGTGGGTCTGTTTTGAATAACAGTTCATACAGACCTGGAGTACCCTTGTAGGTAATACCTTGTATTTTTAAATCAGGTCCAATAAAGTCAATTGGAGAATCACCAATAGAGAATTTTTCTAGCTGCAAATCATGATAGACTCCAAGAGTATTATCAAATTGTCCTTCGGTGTCAGCAATACCTTCCCTTATGTACACTCTAGGTAAGGGATTTTCAAACTGTTCATAATATTGCTGGATACCTTGGTCGTTGGTCATTCGACCGAGGTCACGGATACTTTCATCCATAAATCTACTAATATTTTCATCACTACTGTACCCTAAAGTTTTATTTGGCTCAAACGCATCATCATCATCATCATCATCATCATCATTTGTATTAGAACTGAAAACATCCTCTTTGGGTGAATCGAAAGCAAGTGCATAATGGGAAGGATTTGGTTGATATTTTGAACTTGATAGGCGAGATTCTTTTTTTGGTGATATTGATGGTTCTTGTTTAATCAATTCTTGTTTCTCGATAGTTGATATTAGTTGTTTTAGCGGTTGAGTAATGGGCTCATAGGTTTGTTCCAGTCGTGATTGAGATTGGTTTATGTTTCGCTTCAAACTTTTATACTTTTTTCGAAGCGCCTGCCTAGCTTTAACCAGTCGTTGAGTTAGTTTAGGATTCATGCTGGATTTGAAATTGACTATATATACTTTTCTCCTTATATATGAATGTATCCATCAAATCCTTTCCTATAACGACCACCAGATGCTATTTCAGAATCTTTATCGATAGTGAGAAATCCAAACTTTTCCCCCCAACAGTATGAACAAATGTCTTTAAATTTTTGAAATGACATGTCAATATTAACATGATCATCATAGATGTGTCTTAAGTTGGTGAAATCTTGTTGAAAAATTATCAGGAGATTGGCATTATCTCGAATTAATTGTTTTGGTATAGCCGAATAAGTTTGACTTAAATAAAAACAATCTGTAGATTTATGTCTACCAAAACAAAAGTAACTTTGAATGGGTTTTTGATCGCAGGAAGCCACTACATCATCAAATATAATAATTGAATTAGTCTTTATGGCATCTGGAGTAATTATATCATCAGAATTGTTGAATTCCTCATATCCAATCTCTTTCATGGGTTGAATTAAATTACGTAAATATGCATATTTTGGTTGATGTAAACTCTTGGAATATACGTATAAATTTTCAAATCTCAAACCATTAGGATGATCTATTAAGGATAACATAGCATTAGTTTTACCACAACCACTGGGACCGATGATTAATGCTCGTTTAGAGTCTCCACCAAATAAATATCCATGTTTACCTGCAGTACGTTGTTGTTGACAGCTTAAATCATAATTTTCAACAGGTAAAGCTATAAAATGTTTTGCAATCTTCATCTTAAATAACAACACTGAGAGTATTTATAGGGTGATCAGAGTATATATAGATAGAGAACTATGGTTAAACGTAAACAGTTACAATCAAGTCGTCGTCGTCATCACAAAGGTGGAGATTTAGTTTCGTTAATTAATAAACTTCCATTTGAACTTCATTTACCTGGTGGATACGAATATTGTGGACCAAACACAAAACTAGAACAAAGACTACAACGAAATGATAAGGGAATTAATCTTTTAGATCAAGCTTGTAAAGAACACGATATAGCATACGCAAAAAATAATAATCTACAGGAAAGACATAAAGCGGATCAGATATTGGAGGATAAAGCTTGGAAACGAGTTAAATCCCAGGACGCTACATTAGGTGAAAAAGTAGCTTCATTGTTTGTTACTGCAGTCATGAAAGGAAAACGTAAACTTGGTATGGGTGTAGGAATTAAAAAAAGTCGTCGTGGTGGTAAGAAAAAACCTAAAAAACGTATAATTCAAACACCGACGAGAATAGGTGGATTTTTACCATTAATATTACCACTGTTGGGTGCATTAGGAGCTCTAGGAGGTGGAGCAGCTGGAATTGCAAAGGCAGTAAATGATGCAAAGTATAACAATCAACAATTAACTGAACAAAAACGACATGATATGGCTATGGAATTGAAAGAGGGAAAAGGTTTGAAAAAAAAACATCAAAAAAAGCCAAGAAGACATAAAGGAAAAGGTCTTTATCTAAGACCATACAAAGGAGAAGGAACAACAAAAAACTGAAATTGCCCCATCGTGGGCTTACTGATAAAGATCTGTGGAAATATGTTAAAATATTGAAAATACCTTTTTTTAGGGGAGTTTTCATGAGAGATAATTTACCGAAGAAAATTCATAAACATGAATGTGGTATTTTGAATATAGATACAGTTAGAGGAGATGGAACACATTGGACATCATACATAAAATCAGACAAGGAAATTATTTACTTTGATAGTTATGGAAATTTACCTCCACCAATGGAATTGATTAGGTATTTTCATAGTAACGGTCCAGTATATATAACATACAATTATGATAGACTACAGAACAATTCGTATAGTTGTGGTCATCACTCACTTCAATTCATACATAAATATTTCAACCATATTTAAACACTTATTTAGTTGAAATGTCATTTTCTGTTACACTTAGTGGTGCATCATCTATTCTTAATTATAATTTCAATCCTCCCATTTACTTGGATGATAAATATGACTATGAAGTTGGTTTAGTTAATTTCAATAGTTTCAATACAATACCAAATATTGATGAAACTAACAATAGATTCATTTTTGGAGGTCCTACTATATATGATACAATAATTATACCTAAAGGTGCTTATGAACTTAATGAAATAATTCAATATATTAAACAACACATGCTTATAGTAGCATCAGATTCAACAATTGACATAGTCCCAAATCTAAACACATCTCACGTATCAATTTCTAGTAATAAGACAATTTCATTCTTAACTGATGACTCAATTGGTAAAGTATTTGGATTTGAAAAAGTTTTGTTAACTCCCAATGAGATACACACCTCTACAAAACCTATAAATATTTTACAAGTTAATTCTATTGGAATAGATTGTGACATTGCTGTTGGATCATATCTCAATGGACATCCTGTTCACATTATCCATCAATTTTTTCCTACTGTTCCTAGTGGCTATAAAATAGTTGAATCTCCTCAAAATATCTTGTATTATCCTGTAAGTGTTAAAACAATTAACAACATAACAGTAAAAATTATTGATCAGAGTGGTAACGTTATAAATTTTCAAGACGAGGAGATTACTATTACTTTACATATTCGACAACAAAAATGGTCTTAAAATTTTCCCATCCATATGCTGAAAAAAACTATAAAAGATTGATGAGTAAACCGTCTACAATTAGTTTGTGTGAGAGAATAGCCGTTATAACGCCTAAAAATAAACGTTTTTTAAAATCACTCGGTTTTAAGTTATTAATATAAATGGATATATTACAAGTCACTGATGAGCCCTTCAATGACATGGCTGTGGAGGATTATGAATATCACACATACCAACCATATATTACCGGAAAGTTGAATTATAATGATGAGATTCGTATTGTAGTGCAAGATTTAGATTGTATAACATATCCGGCTGATAGTTATCTTGAGATTACGGGGAAAATTTTAACTGAAACCAACACAGTACCTACAAAATTGAAATTCATCAATAATGCAATAGCTTTTTTATTCCGTGAAATTCGATATGAACTGAACGGTGTTGTAGTTGATTCAGTAAGAGATATTGGCCTTGTTTCAACAATGAAAAATTATTTATCTTATAATTCAAATGAAAGTATTTTTCTAAATAGTTCTGGATGGTTTCCTAAGGAAGACGTCAAGTTGTCAGACAAACATGGAAATTTTAACGTGTGTATACCCTTGAAATTATGGTCAGGATTCTTTGAAGATTTCAATAAAATAATCTTAAACATGAAACAAGAGTTAATATTGGTGAGATCTAATGATGATAGAGACTCAGTCACACATACAGATGAAACGGAAAAACCTAAAATTGAATTAACTCACATCAGTTGGAGAATTCCTCACGTGAAACCGAATATAAAACATGAATTACATCTAAACAAAATTATTCAAAGTAACCAGGAACTACCGATAAAATTCAGATCTTGGCAATTGATTGAGTATCCCAGCTTACCGAAAACGTCTCGCCACACTTGGGCCGTAAAAACTAGTACAAAGGTAGAGACACCTAGACACATTGTAATTGGATTTCAAAATAATGGTAGGGGTAACATAAAAGAAAATATGAGTCATTTTAAACATCTGAATTTGAAAAATATTAAGGTATTTCTCAATTCTGAGAAGTATCCATACAATGATTTACTTTTAGATTTTACAAACAATAGTTTTGCTACGTTATATAAAATGTTTGCTGATTTTCAAACTTCTTATTATAGCCGTTTGAACAGTGAACCTATTTTCACACCTGACGAATTTAGAGATACAGCTCCCTTAATTCATATAGATTGCTCAAGGCAGAAGGAACTAATACAGTCTGGATCTGTAGTTCTTTGTATAGAATTTGAGTTAAATGCTCCCATTACGAGTGATATTTCTGCATATTGTTTGATCTTTCATGAAAAACAATTTTCCTATAATCCATTAACTAAAATTGTTAAGCAATACTGATGTGGAAAAAACATAGCGCGCATGATTGACATGCAATATAAAAGTAGGGTTACTACATATTCTTCATTAAATATGAATACCCATGAGTATCAAATTGCTCTTAGTCAGTTTCTTTTTAAATTAACACGTCTCAAACGTGACATAAAATATTATGAACAATATAAAGGTGCGGTAACTAAATTGCAACAATTACAAATATGAAAGTTGTTTTAGATGTTCAAGGTTTTAAGATTGAAAATAATAAATTTATCGTTAAAGAATTTGCAGCATATGATGGTCATCAAGTATGTCACTATATTTTCAAATCACCATTTCCTCTACATATGTTACCTCCAGACTTACATAGACAAGCAACTTGGTTAATGAAAAATCATCATGGAATCGATTGGAATAGTGGTTATACACATTTACACAAATTCAAAAATATCGTAAAAGACATTACTGAAAATGCTGACATGGTTTTCGTGAAAGGAAAAGAAAAGGCTAATTTCATTCAAAAATATTCCTCCGCACCTGTATATGAATTAGATGAAGATCCACCATTAGCAGCCTCGACACCAAAATGTTTTTATCATAAGATTAATCCATCTATTTGCGCTTTAAAAAATGCTTATATATTATATGAACATTTTATAATGGATGAAAAATAAAAGAATATTATTTAATTAACTTGTTTTATTTACTACAAACCGTTGAGTAAAACTTATATTGTGTAAATACTCTTACCATTTTAAGTAAGGTATATATAACAATAATAATTAATAAAATCAATATTATATATGTTAAAATGTATAATTTATCAACTTTTTCGCTTATGTTTGTCTTGTCTATGGGAATATCATCTATAATCACATTCTGCCATTGGGTTTGATCACCTTCGGAATTATCATTAAATATTATTTTTAATTTGTAACTAAAATATGATAAATTCGTTTCTGGAATTTCAATATGGTATACAGAGAGGTGACCATTATTTGTTTTTGTTATACTTAACAAACTCCATGTTGTTCGATTACAGTCTTCTCTTGTATTCTTCATATCAAAACATATTGCAACATGTTTTGCATTATCTGGTACATTTGTGTACAGCATATTATTTGAGACGGCAACCAAAATAATAAAGTTTAAATTTAAGGAAGTCATTCTGTTCAGATTTATATTACCTTCTTCTTATACTGAGGATGTTGTAAGACTGACGGTCTTATAATTATTTTCTTCTAATATTCTAGTCTCGTTGTCGTGGAGGTAAAAAATATCCGCAATATATCTCTTTTTCATCTAATGGGTCTAATTCACGAAACCAATTACTATCTATGTATTCCGGAAATTTTCTAAGTGGTCTTGTTTGATAACATTCAACCGTACACAAACCAATTATTAATTTTTGTTTACAACTCCAAATTTTTTCAAGTTTAAAAGTTTTACGTAACACTTTTCTACAAACTAAACAAACTATTGTTTGAAAAATTCTACACTTAGGTGGATCAAATAGATTATTCATTCTGCAAACTATTATACTAACATTTTTCAACAATATGTTTACAATTTCAATGATTTCCTTCACTGGATTTTTAATAACAGGATGGTTATAGCAAAGTATAATATGCATCGTAGACTATCCCATTGAAGATATATTCATTCGTATATAATTAATGTATTATCACCTTATAGATTTTTTTAAAAAACTAATAAACTATCTAAAATGACCTCAATAATAATTGCATACCTATTGCGTAAGACTCCGGACTGCATTAGTTGCCTCTGGCGGATTTTTAATAAGAAAGGATTCCTATTTGAAAATATATTCATAATTAATATTCACCATATACTGAGTGTTAGGAAATTCATATTTTTTATTTAACATATTAAAGGTAGATTAAAAATAATATCATTTGGAGTAATTGGTTAAGGCTATTCAAACGATACATCGTTTTGAAAATTCTATTCATTAACTTTCATATGAAGATTAAAATTGATCAAAGATACTAATATTAGACTTGTTATAATAAAACTGGACAATGTCACCTGATTTTTTCAATGTACTCCAATGATACACTCTATATATGTGAGACGTATCTAGATACCATTTTCAACGATATATGTCACTTCTCTTTGTACTCTAATCATATACCTATGTAACAATATACCTATGTAGACTTAAGTCTATTTTCAAACCATGCACTCTTTTTTATACCTTTATTTTAATCCAACACTTATGAGTGCGAATAGCTATGTTCGTTAGACGCTTTGTTTCAGACGCGAAGGTTGATGGTTCGTGTCCGGACTCTGGTGGAAATTTTTTCAAAGTGGTCATTTGGGTGGGCCAATGGGGGATGGGTAAGTGTGATATTTGGGTGGGCCAATGGGGATTTGGGGATGGGTAAGTGGGGGATTTGGGGATGGGCCAATGGGGAATGGGTCAATGGGGATTTAGGATGGATATTTAGGGATCCTTAATATTTGTGGGTGGGCCAATGGTCCTCTGGGGATTTTAGGATGGATATTTGAGTGGTCCACTGGGGATCCTTAATATTTGTGGTCCTCTGGAGATCCTAATTTGGGTGGTCCACTGGGGATGGGTCTATGATGGTTCACTGGGGATCCTAAATATTTGTGGGTGGGCCAATGGTCCTCTGAGGATCCTAAATGGATATTTGGGTGGTCCTAAATATTTAGGATGGGCCTATAGGTTGGTGGTTGTTTTATCTATATACTAGACGTTAAGGCCTTTTAGACGAGATGTCGTTTGCTATGATTGGTTAACTTTTAGTAGGAGGGGTGGTGTGAGGGGGATGAACGGGGGTTGTTAGAATTTTTTCACTATTTTATTCGTCACCCCCATGACGTCACCTATCCAATAACGTAGCACATGCGCAGATTGAGATTTACCCCCACTCCAAAATGATCCAAATTGACCAGAACGAACCTTAGATTTTCTTATGGAGAATACCATGTTAAAATCGCGAAAATGGTCCCGTACTGTCATAGCATAATTACTTACTATTTGTCTCCCAGGAACATTTATAGGTATTCAAAGAACTATTTTAGGTATTCCATGTACTGAGTTCCAGGAAATTGTGCAGTAATCCAGATAGGAACTTAAAAAGTTACGGCAGTCTATTAGATTTTGTGTAAATTGAAGTTAAAATAATTACTTGGACTACTGCACAGTTCCAACTTGCTATGTCAACAGACGATGAGAGAAGACCCGCCGGTACCTTTCTCATCCGTATTTAAAGATCATTCGAAATTTTAAATTTCGCGGTAAAATACCTGTTGAATATTGATTTTTGGTCTACTAGTTTATTCCACCACAAATCATAAAAGTGAAATAATTTATTAAATACAGTTAACAGAAGCAAACGTGAGCCCTGGTGGGCGTGTCCATGTCGCTGTAGTTGTATTTTTGTAGTAACAATTCGATATTTTGAATCGATAACCAAATATCGATACCATAAATGTCAACTGTCAAGAGATATGTAAACAAAGTCAAACTTGCTAGAAATGTAACTCTAAATATTAATAAAAAAATTTATATTGGACCAAAAATAAAACTACCGTTCACCCTAAATGTCTATATTCTCAAATAACATGACTCTATAGTAATGTCATGAAAAAGAATGGTCAAGTTTCTATGAAAAGCAACAAAATATGAACTGGTTATGTAGCCTTTTCCTTCATCTATCTGCTTACACATCAGGATCTTTTGGAGTAGAGCCATCGAATGCCGTTTGTTAACTTTTTGTTTAATTCAAATCAATAGTGTGACCTATTTGGTATATTTAGAAATGTAATTTTTTCCAGTGTTCATTTTTCTTAACAGCCGAAAGGTAAAGTGCATGAGAGTGTTATATTTGAATATTCACTTCACCACCACCAATTAGCTAAGTCTTATATATTTAGTTGTTGTTTTAAACAAGAATGTATGGCAATAATTTTTTTTAATTTTTCATATATATATATATATATATATATATATATATATATAAGTACCTATATTAAATGCTGTTCTACATCAACTTCATTTCATTTGCTTTATTCAAACATAACAGAAATTAGAAACTATATTATTTAATTAACAACATTGTTTTACAGTTTCACTTTATATATTTAACACATTACATTCCAAGTTCAAAAAAATGAAATCAATCACAAAATTGATGTGTAAAAACTACTTATTCAGTTGGGTATCACAAATAAAACAATTTTTGATTTTTCAAAATTTAATACAAATTTATAATCGAATATTAATACATGGTGTTCTTATTGAAAAAAAAAACTGTAGATGACTTCATTAATTGAAAGTATTATACGTTATATTTAAAAAGACATTAGATTTCAAATTTCAAATCAACATGTATTGAATTGAAATCATTTATTTAGCTAATGAACCATGGACATCATATACGTTCATGTAATGAATTTATACACTACTTTATAGCACAAGATATTAAATATGAACAAAATAAGACACTGTAGTCTACAAAAATGTTTGCCAGTTTATTACTGATCACTTTCACATGAATTACTCTCACTTTCATATTCATCACTCCCACTTTCATCTGATGAACCAGTGTTGACAGTGAAACACATATTTTCTACCACATCATCTACTAGTCCATCATTCCTCCACATTTCTTCCCCTATATGGTCCACATGGTCACAGTGTTTGTTCCATTCCAAAGAACCAACTTCATCAAAGGCTGCTCGAACTAATTGTTCTATTTGAGCAGCACTTTGAGAAACATTTTTCATTACCACTTTATGTTTGACGCTACTCCATATTAGCTCAATTGGATTGAGGTCGCAGTGATATGAAGGCAACCGTACCACAGTATGTCCATGTTTTTTCAACAACTCATCCACATAGTACATTTTAGAATGGTTGGCTTGTTTGATAAGATGCAAAAGTTCTGCTTTAAACATATCATTTGTGGTTGAGATGCCATTAGCTTCAAGCCATTCTCTAATAATATGCTTCCGAGTTGATTGGGATGGTGCTTTATTAATTTGAACACTGTGGTAAGGGGCATTGTCCATAATCACAATACCATTAGGAGGTAAGTTTGGTATAAGTTGATTTTCTAACCAGTTCATAAAATTTGTATGGTTCATGTCATCGTGATAATCCCCTGATTTGCTTTTTGACTTGAAAATTAGTAGTCCATTCTTAACAAACCCATAACGTCCACCAGCATGTACTATTATGTACCGTTGACCAGCTCTGTTGGATGTATACACTCCAGGTTCATCTTCCGATTGCCAGCATTTACTAACACCATATGATGGATGGATATAAGTTTCATCCAAATAAGTTATTGGCCTCTTGTTGTGACCTAAAGCATCATTTTTCCTCAAACTTCTTAAATAACGAGCCCGCCAAGCTACAATATCATTAAGTTCCATCAAAAGTTTTCTTTTATTGTGACACTTTTTATACTGAAAACCAATATTTTTCAAGTGCTTTCTTAAGGTGCCTGGACCGCCAGAGTAATCGACTTTATTTTTCATTTTATTTACCAAAATCTTTATTGTTGGGTTTTGTTTATCTACCATATAGCATTCATGTACAGTTCTTTTCAAAATACCCAAGTCACAATCATCCAATTGTATTTTGTTGGTACCTCCATGTTTTGTTTTTTTGAAGGTGGCCCCAGTAAAGCACCTTCTTGCAACTGTAATTTCTCCTTTCTAATGCCATTTATGCAGGTAACTGATTTTCCTGTCGCTGCTGTAGCTAATTCTGTGGCTTTGTCCAAAGGGAATGACCACACACCAGCAGTTTTTTGTTTATCAAAAAATTCCACAACGTTTTTAATAATATTGCGAGCTTCCGTGTGCACTGTTTTCCTCGATTTTTAATACATATTGTTGAGACAAATCTGCAAGAAAAACAAACATTACTAGGTCTGATGAAATTGGTAAATTGTGTGTTGTTCTAGGTTATGTTTATTAATAATAATTATAGTACATACCTTACTATGTTAAGTTAATTATCAAATTAACAAAGACTGATTGTTCTGTAATTAATGGAGCAAATAATGATTATAATGAAATAATAAAGTATATAGAAGCAGATTATATGGCAGCTGACATCAAATAGAATGCAGTCCAGTGTTGCCGATGCAAAAATAAAAATTACCCGAACTTACTATTCAAATTATCGGAATTTGTCAAAATTACCAAAAGGACACATTGGTTATCTAAATAAAGTCTTCGACCCCAGTCAAGATGGAAAATGCCCAAAAACAATAGTCATTTTATATATCCCTTCTACAAAATATTGGAAAAACTATTGGATCCAAATTAGTGAAATTGTCTAAAAATCGGATAATCATCCTCGCATTGACAACACTGATACAAAATGAATAAAATGATGTATGTTGATGAAATCACTCGGTCATATTATTTCGATTACATTTAACAATTACTAATGGACAATCGTTAACATTGGCTCTTGATTGGCTGCTTGCGATGACCTTATTTTAGTTCGCATATTTTCCGGGGCTCATGTTTGGTTCTGTTAACTGTATTTGAATGAAATATTTTTAGGTAATATATATAGACTATTCCACCAAAAATCGAAATTCTGAAGTGATAATTGCACATTTTTAATATCTGAAATGTTAACTAACAAAGTTAACGTTGCCGACTGTGTATTCAAGAAAATGGGTGCCATTTCGAACATCTGATAAAAACTACACATTTGTAAATAAATAAGATTCAATCAAAAATTTGGGACCCTCGAAAAACTTGAAAATTCATTGACTTTAATTTTTGTTACTTGAAAATTTTGAAGCATAATGAAAAATAGGCTGTATCTCGATAAAAAGTGATAATTGTAAAAAGTACTAGGGGGCAAAAAAGTTGAAAAAATAATGTGTTTGAATGATGGTGCCACAATAAGCATTAAATTGTAACGTACACAAAAATTTTGGGGGGCTTAGGAGATCTCAACTCCCATAAATTTTTAACGGGTTGCAATAATTCCTTTTTTTAAGATGCTGTAATCATAAGAAAGCCACTTGTCAACTTTCATTATAATATGTCGAACAACTATCGAAATATTTGAAAAAATCAATTTTCATTTGGTAACTTCGAAGGGTTGTAACTTTTTGCGCATGCACATTTGTACTAGGGTAACTTGGGTTGGATCGAGTTATTTTTAGCCCCAGAATATGTGGTATGATTTATGACCTGCCTTTTTGTTACACCCTGTATAGCCTGCAGACAATTACCACAAATTACTTATCCATTAAGACGTATCCAACCTACGACATGTCTAATATCAATATCTGTCTCGGCTTTAATTTTGAAAAATATTTTTAAAATTGTATAACGAAAATTTGAATCTAAATGTAAAATAAAAGTTGATGAATATACAGATTGTTTCAATAAAAACCCACGTTCCTTTAAAAAACTTATTTATAATGGTAATACAGTATTTGAAAACCAGTGGCAGAGGCGTTGTACATTTCTTTCGGTACACGAATATAGTCCAGAGGCGTGGCAGGGGTTTGGATCTTGAGCAAAGTTTTCAGTTTCCCAGGGTGTACCATCAAATTTACAAACATCAATAATGTGTGGAAAAACACCAAATATGTTACTTTTCCTAAGCAGAAATTCCGCTCTTCGTTAACCTCGAACGTAAATGTAGTCTGCAGCATACAATAGCTTTTTTTCAATATTTCATTCCCTCTAGGATATTCTACATCTCCTGAAGAATATCGAATGCCATGCACATTCCTTTCCTACTAGGATGTAGTCTTTTTATCATCGTTACTTAATGTGGAAAACGGTTGCGGCGGTAAAAATATGTAATGTGAACTTTTGAAGCCAATTTCTGGTGACTTCTTTGACGACGAAAAGTCCATCTACGACAAAGCTTTGAATATCCACAAAAGCTACTCTCATGTTGACGTCTGTTTGAATACTAACTCAAGATCAATATCTAGTTCAAGCTTTTAACAATTTCGGTGAGGGGGAAGTATTCCATCACGCAATCGTGAATTATGATGCGATAGACTTTGGTACTTTCGGGAAAGCCTATGTTTGCTTCAATGTCAAGTTTTACACTGACTGTGGATGCTTCCATGCTTTCTTCCTGTTTTGAACAATCGATAACAAACAATACCCGTTCCTTGAAAGAAGAATAATCCAACAGGGGACGCTTCTGTGTGGAGTTTGCGTAGTTGGGATAGAATTCGGTATAGTTAAAATATGCCTCATTGTAGTCAGTTTTATCTAAATCCAATTGCATTCTTTCATTGGGCCAAGTCACCACCATTAAGTGCTAGTCTTATACTTTGCACGTCGGCATTGTCAAATTAAGTAAGATCGGCTGTAGTCACGTTACGTTTCTCGGTTTGAAAGAAAACAATAACAAAACGGGGTCTTTCAACTGATAGTCCGGGAAAGTAATGTCGAAAAATCTGTTGAACATCAAAAGTTTCCCATCGCTGATTTCTCATTTTTAAATGAAAATATATCGACCAGCATCACTCTCTTGGATTGTCTAATAATTTCCGCTGGAGCTTGCGACGCAGCTTGCAAGCACAGCTCGGACTACCTAAAATTCAAGTGATTTATGCTCGATATCATTTCTGGATGTGGTCTTACAAAAAAATCGTAGGGATGAAAATTGCAGCAAATCGTATGCACTTGAAGGTTACGTAAATAGTTTTTCCAAAAACATTTTTTTCCGATGTTAAATTTTCCAAAAATGGAGAAAATTTTCGAAAATCATATTATTGGTTGGTAATATAAATAAAATATTAATATCGAGGTCAAAACATAGATAAACATAGAGGGCGAACTTCTAAAAATTTACGTTTTTCCAGATTTGCAAAATTCAAAATGGTGGCTGCTCAAATTGGAAACTTTTTTTTTTCAATCGCGTTTAAATTTATTAACATCAATGATATCGAGAAGCGGTTGGTTGCAATAGATAGAGTGAAAGTTATATTTATATAAATTACATAAACAAAATGAAAATTTTCTTGCAGAATTTTTTAGAACATTTACCGAAAAAGAAAAATTTTCCATCTACTTTTTTCTCATTTTAGCGTTGAAAAATCTGTTAAAAATATCTTTTCACGTTATAAATATGTTTGTTTTTGAAAGACGAGTATTTTGAAAAAAAACATTTTTCAGATGCGACTTTCACAAGCTGAGGTAAACAAATTCAAAGTCTGCTAGATACTGTCATAATGTTAATTGAAAATTTCAAATTTTGATCACTTCGCTAGGTTGTTGAATCCCA
>CAJUYG010004845.1:0-15465 GCA_910591675.1 Galerucella calmariensis | reverse complement strand
TCAGGTATTTCATTTCTGTTGCTTGTATTCTACTTTTGATTTTTTTTGTTAATATCCAGGATTCACATCCATATGTTAATACTGGTCTATATATTGTTTTGAATATTTTTAGTTTTGTCTGTCTTGAAATTTCTCTTTTATTGATGAAGTTCTTATTCATTGTATAGTACAGTTTTATGGTTTTCTCGATTCTGTTGTTAATTTCTGCTTCTTGTCTTCCCTTTTCGTCTATCGTTACACCTAGATATTTGAAATCTTTTACTTGTTCTATTTTTATATCATCTATCGTTATATTTAGTTCTTCGCCTCCTATGGTCATCACCTTGGTTTTATCTTTGTTTATTCTCATTTGTTTTCTCTTCAGTGTTTCATTCCATATTTTTATATTATATTGTAGTCGTTCTTCATTTTCAGCTATCAGTATTATGTCATCGGCAAATGCTCCCTCAGCTATCTCTACTCTCTGCATATTTTTGTATCCAATGCACATTTTTTTGCTATTTCTATCACATTCCTTAATGATATCGTCCATGAAAATGTTAAAAAGCATTGGGCTCAATGATCCGCCTTGTCTCAAACCCTCTTTTGTTTTGAAACCTTCTGATTTCATGTTGTTCTTGATGACATAATTTCTATTATTTCTATATATGTTTTTAATCATATTTATGATTTTTCCATCGATATTTCTATTTTTCAGACTCTCCCATAACTCTGTTCTTGGTACCTTGTCGAAGGCTTTTTCTAGGTCTATGAATGCCAGATATATATTTTGGTTTTCTGATATTCTCTTTTCTATTATTTGTTTTATGGTGAATATGTGGTCTTGTGTGCTTCTTCCGGGCCTGAACCCACTTTGTGGTTCTGAGAGTTGTGACTCTATTTTATTTCTGAGTTTGTTGTTTATTATTCTTTCTATTATTTTTGTTATGGTATTCAGTAACGTAATCCCTCTATAGTTATTGCAATTTTTGTAGTCTCCTTTTTTGTGTATCGGTGTTATTAGAGCTGTTCCCCATTCTTCTAGTATAGTTTCTTTTTTCCATGCCTTATTGATTATTTCTAATAAGCTCTTTCTTCCAGTTTCTCCTAAGTTTTTTATCATTTCCGATGTTATTTTGTCCTCTCCTGGTGCTTTCCCATTCTTCAATGTTCTAATTACTTCATCTAGTTCTTGCATTTCTATCAATGGTTCGCTTTCGTTTAACTGGTTCCTTTCTGTTGTTTCTATTGATTCCTCTTCATTTTCTTGACCTAGTAGTGTCTGGAAATATTCTTTCCATCTTTTCATTATATATGTTTCGTTTGTAATTATTTCACCGTTTGAATTCTTAATTTGTATGTCTTTTACGGGTTTATCTGATCTCATTGATTTTAATGCTTTGTAAAATAGTTTTTGGTTACTTTTAATGTCTTCTTCTAGTTTATTACCGAATTCAATCCATGAAATTTCTTTTGCTTTATTAACTAATGTTTTTACTTGTTTTCTTCGATTTTTATATATTTCATACTGTTCTGTTGTATTATTGTTCAAGTATTTTTTCCATTGTATTTTTTTTTCTTTATGTCATCGTTCCACCATGATGTCTGTTTTCTATTATTATTTGTTTTGTAGGTGCCACATGTACTGCTAGCTGTTTCTATGATAACATTTCTAAAAATGTTCCACGCTTCTTGTAGTTCTGCTTTCTTAATGTCGTTGTATTTGTTTTCAAGTTTTTCGTTGGTAATATCTTTATATCTAGTAGCTACAGTTGTGTCTCTCATTTTATACGATCTGATTGTGATGTGTTCATCTTTCTTAGTCACCGTTTCTTGTTTCCTTTCCATTGTGTCTCCTTTGATTTTTATTGTCAATAGGAAATGATCACTGTATATTTCTGCTCCCCTTCGAACTCTAACATCTATAACATTGTTCCTATTTTCTTTCTGTACCAGAATGTAATCAATAATTGATTTTTCTCCTCTGCTTTCTTGTATTCTTGTGAATTTATGTATGTTTTTGTGTTGATAAAATGTATTTGTGATGATCAAGTTTTGTAATTGACAGTATTGAAGCATTCTCTTTCCATTGTCATTTCTGGTTTGTTCTCCATATTTTCCTAACATTGTTTTATATATATGGTTCTGTTTTCCCACTCTGCTATAATTAAGTTATACAAACTTTTAATTTAATATTAAATTGAGTACAGGTTATTTTTGCATACAATTCATTCACATTTAAGCCACGGAACATGATAACAATTTTTGTTCCGTGCTTAAGCTTACATTAAACCTGCCCTTCGTAAGCCAACTTTGTACAACAGCAATCTGACGCTGAACCTGAGTTCACACTTGAGCCTTCACTGAGCTACAATTGTACAACCGGCCCTAAGAAATAAAACAGATTATGTAAATTTGCTTTTAATATATGGTAAATATGGCAAAGTTGTTACAATTAATATCTGGATAACGGTAAGGTTTAGGTATAGGAAAGTATACATGAACTTGACTTATTTTTTGCCCCTGAATGCATTAAAATAGAAAAAACAGGGTGGTTCTATTGAAGAAAATGAAGAAATTCGATATTTATGTAGTTAAGCTTTGAACACTTTTTATACACACCCTGTAAAAAATTAAAATTTTTTCAACATAGATTCAAATATGTCTGACCGAACAGAAACCATCTTTATATCTATAAGGGTACCCGTAAAAAAATAATTTATAAGGGTCCGCAACGGTCAAATTTTTTACAAAAAAATTAATAACTCAAAAAGTATGCATTTTTCGAAAAAAGTTCTCAGGCAAAAGTATACAAAAATTTTACGTAGATTTTATAAATGTATTAATATATAGGGTGTCCCTTTAAATTAACACCCCGTATACCACTACATTTTTTCATTTCCCTCGATTTTCCTGTTTCTGTGATATGAAGTATTCCAATGTTATACAAGGCAATTTAAAAGATATAAGCACTTTTTTGATATAGTTTACTATTGTCCAAAATGATTAACATTGCGCGATATCCGTTTTCTATATACCGGGTGGTCCAATAAGCCGATCTCTCGGCTATATATCAGAAACTATTCATGTTATAACTTTAGGAAAAGTGGACAAGAGAAATTGTTGGAAATTACTTTCAAGTTTCTAGGCTATCCGCTAGGGGGCGTAACCTGTGAAGAGAAACTCAAAAACCAGTTTTTTGAGAAATATGCCCAATTATACCCAGTGAAAAATAAGTAAACTGAAAAAAGGCCTAAATTTCGCACAAATTTGTTCAAGTACTTTTTATTCTATTTTTCCAAATAAAGGGTGGGGGAAAGTGGGAAAGTGTCTATTAAGCATAGCCTCATCTGCCCACAAAATTTTTGACATGATATGCGGTTGTTCTTCTAGCAGATTTACCTATAACCTATAACTTTGGTTTGAATCAACCGATTCTAACGAAATTAGTGTCAATAGAAAGAGTGTAAATGAATTGAGTAATTACATCTACTATAAAACAATGGCATTTAGTTTTAATTGTCATAGGTAGAGGGTACTTTCGAATGAAAAATATTAAAATTTGTTTTCCATAAGAATGTTCAATGGAAACACCTAATTATTGTAAATTATAATGGAACTGGATTAAATTCTCAACAAAACGGCGCAAACCGCATGTTGATAGCTTTTGTCGAACTCGAGATATAAATAAAAACGCATAAACATAAGTAAGTATAGTATTGACACCATGTACTATAACTTAAAATTAAATATGGGAAAGAAAGATCATACAGATATCTTGGTCATTAAAACTTGATGTCCAATTAAATGTTCAAATTGTTTTTCATCGTTTTCCACACAAATATGTAATCTAGCACGCTTTGACATATCTGTTGCTTAAATTTCAGCTGTTGATATACTATTTATACAATAGCGTTTTTAATGCGCTGTTGCATGTCGTCTCGCGTGTTTGGTGAGTTTTGTACGCTAAATCCTTCAATCTTCCCCACACATAAAAGTCCAGACATGTTAAGTCTGGAGATCTAGCTGGCCCTGAAAATATACTTACCCTTCCAATCCATTCATTTGGATAGTTTACATTCAAATAATCTCTAACTCGTCTGGAAAAGTGCGCAGGACACCCGTCATGCTGTAATATCTTACCTCATGTTTGCAAGAAATATCTTTCAATAAAACAGACAACCAATTATCCAGAAAATCCAAGAAATATGAACCTGCGATCTTTCCGTCAACTGTACCACACCAAACATTAGGATTTTCTTCAGACCAACAATGGTTATTATGCAGATTAACACCACCCGCACTATTAAGCATAGCCTCATCTGCCCACAAAATTTTTGACATGATATGCGGTTGTTCTTCTAGCAGATTTAACAATTGCAGTAATCTGAGATTGAAGCAGCATTTAATTGGACATTAAGTCTTAATGATCGAAATTTATGTATGATCTTCCTTTTACATATTTAATTTCAAGTTATAATACAGAGTGAGTCAATACTATACTTACTTATGTTTATTCGTTCTTATTTTTTATATCTTCACTTCGACAATAGCTATTAACATGCGGTTTGCGCCATTTTGTTGAGAATTGAATCCAGTTCCATTATAATTCACAATAATTAGGTGTTTCCATTAAACATTCTTAAGGAAAACAAATTTTAATTTTTTTCATTCGAAAGTATGACAGTATGACAATTAAAACTAAATGCCATTGTTTTATAGTAGATGGAATTAATTCATCTACACTCTTTCTATTGACACTAATTTCGTTAAAATCGGTTGATTCAAACCAAAGTTATAGGTATTTATTCACCAACACTTTCCCACTTTCCCCCACCCTTTATTTGGAAAAATAGAATGAAAAGTACTTGAACAAATTTGTGCGAAATTTAAGCCTCTTTTTAGTTTATTTATTCAACACTGGATATAATTGGGCAAATTTCACAAAAAACTGGTTTTTAAATTTTTCTTTACAGGTTACGCCCTCTAGCGGTTAACCTAGAAACTTGAAAGTGATTTCCAGCAATATCTCTTGTCCACTTTTCCCAAGGAATTTTTTCTCCTAAAGTTATAACATGAATAGTTTCTGATATATAGCAGAGAGATCGGCTTATTGGACCACCCGGTACATAAATCGGAATGTTCATTTACTCGTTTTTCTTAAATGGAACATCCTGTATTTTTGAATCGTAATGAAATAGTATTAGGAGGCACTTTATTATTTATCAAGCATTCCCTATACCCAATTGCCTCAATTTCTGAGTTATTGATAATACATTCAGCCAAACATCATTTGAAACAAATTTTAGATAAAATTTCATTAGTTTGACGGTAGAAATATTTCTTAAAAATAGTTTTCCAAGAAAAAAATCACAAAATAATTCAGTCTGATCCAGAATTGATCAATATTAGACGAATTACCAAAAAACATGAGTACTTAAGATTGTTGGTGTATAAAACATTACTAAAATCTCATAATTTTAATGGTAAAATTTCGAATCCGTCGTCTTATATGTATTTTAGACTCCATTTCAAATAAAAATGCGTATGCGCGAACTGGTCAAAACTAGCCCCATATTGTAAAATTCGATTTCAAATCAGTAGCGAATTTTCCACATTTTCTCGGCCTTGAATCTGGAAAAGTTTTTTAGTAGGCAATGTTTTTATATCAAATAAAACACACAACACTCACAGATAAACTAGCTAAACGTCTTAAAATACTCGACAGTAAATAATTGTTTCAAACACAACCTAAAATGTCAACAATTTAATTTTATTGCTGTCGGCATGAAACATCGCTTGCAACGACAATGGCATGAAACGGTCGATAGATCGATTTTGATTTCTGCGCAGGTCGGTTGGCAAACGTCAAGTGGCTTCATCTATATGTGAAACGGAGTCTACTCTTGTTAATTTTAATACAATCTTATCTGTGGAATGACCGATTATATTTTTCATTCAAAGTATTTTTACAAACTACACAGTTGACGACTATCATGCGTATATTACAGTCGAGGTACGCCATAACGCTTATAACGATATCAAAGTATTTACTGTACATGCAAGACAAAAAAATCTGTGTTTGTCAGATCACCAAGATTGTTGCCGTCATTAAAAAACTAACGGTTTAAATTTTTGATATGAATTTTTTATTTTTTTTATTTTAGCTTAACGTGCCTCGACAGCGCTGGTCATTGGTACAGAAAAAATAAATACAGATATTTACATAATTCTTACAAATATTTAAATTCGATTTTACAGTATAGGTTAGTAGCTTTCAGGAACTGTAAGACTTTGTTGATTTTGGTAGGGCAGTGGAGCATTTCCTTGAGGTTGGGCCTAAGATCAAGTTGTTTATATATAGCAGAAAATTGTTTGCAGTCAGTCAGTATGTGCTCAACAGTCACAATATCGTTACAGCTATGGCAAACGGGACGATTTCCTGAAGACATCAGATATCCGTGTGAGAGTTTGATATGACTGATTCTGATTCTTCTGATTGTAGTAGCCTCTCTCCGGGTTAAGAAGTTAAGGGAGAGAGGAGAAGTGGATGGATAGATATCGTGAAGTGCTGTCGTGCTATTGCGCCACAGGTGTCGCCAAGAATCTTGTGTAACGTTTTTGTAGTGGATCTTTAGGTCGGTTGCGAGTTGGACAATGTGTGTTGTATCGTTATTAGTGGGAGCTTCTTTCGCGTGGGGGTCAGCAGTTTCGTTACCATCAATGCCGATGTGAGATGGAAGCCAGATGAGAGAGACTGTTATATCTTCAGCAACGAGAGTTTGATAAATGTCGTGTATATTCTGGACAATTGGGTGGTCAGTGAAGATTGACTTGATTGACCGAATGGAGGAAAGGGGGTCAGTGCATATTGCAATATTTTTGTGGGGTAGGTGGATGCTTTTGAAAGCTTGAAAAATGCTTTGTAGCTCGCCTGTGTGAACGCTACACACTATAGTTAGGGTGAAGGAGCTTATGCGTTCATGCTTCGTGGAAACTGCACAACCAACACCGGAGTCAGTTTTGGAAGCGTCTGTGTAGAGTATTAAATCATACGGTTTTTTTTGTAGTACTTCTAGGAATGCTTTCTTTATAAGTGCAGTCGGATATTCATGCTTATTATAAATGGTAAGTGAGGTATCGATTGTAGGGGATATAAATTTAAAAACCCGATTCGTAGTATTCGTAGACTTTTAAGCTTATAAAACTACTCACCAGTGTAAAAACTATGAGTTTGAATTAAATATAGTTTGCCAAATCCATTATTATCAAATTAAAAGGTTGTATAGAAAGTGCTTTGGACGAAAGAAGGCTTAAAGATCGGTATTGTCTATTTCCCTTCGTAACGACACTTGATACAGGGTGTTTCATTGGGAAAGGGCCTAGCTTCAACTGTGGATGGGCATCGGTTTGGTGCTTTCAAAAACCTATATTTAATGTGTCTTCTGCACCTCATAACCGAGATACAGGGTGTTTTATAAATTTATAATAACTCATAACTTCCGAGTTACCCTGTAGATTATTTTGAAATTTGGTACACGTAATAACCATTACCTTTCCAAAAAGATAACGCAGGTCCGGCTGAACAAAGAATTTCAAAATTCCTCTTTCATAAAAACAACACCCTGTATATAGATTTTTTTAAATTGCTCTTTATAATTGGAAAGAGTATAAAAAATCTACTTATTTCCTTTTTCTACCAAATATGTACCGTCAAAGATATAATTTATGCACGTTTTGGGGATGGAGAGGTTTTTTTTATTTTTAAGCTTGAAATGAAATCTCTTTCATCTAGAGAAGCATCCTAGAAATTCAATTGAGTTTGTATGTTTACCAGTACAGACCACTAAAAAATGTGATTAAAGGCCGTACTTAGGACATACTCATTCAATATGCTTCGAATATTTCGAACACCCACACAGTAAGGGACTACAGTTGGCAGAAGCAAACGTGAGCCCTGGTGGGCGTGTTCATGTCGCTGTAGTTGTATTTTTGTAGTAACAATTCGATATTTTGAATCGATAACCAAATATCGATACCATAAACGTCAACTGTTAAGAGATATGTAAACAAAGTCAAACTTGCTAAAAATGTAACTCTAAATATTAATAAAAAAATTTATATTGGACCATAACTAAAACTACCGTTTGCCCTAAATGTCTATATTTTAAAATTACATGACTGACATGGCAGCTGACATCAAATAGAATGCAGTCCAGTGTTGCCGGTTGCCGATGCAAAAATAAAAATTACCCGAACTTACTATTAAAATTATCATAATTTGTCAAAATTACCAAAAGGACACATTGTTTATCTAAATAAAGTCTTCGACCCCAGTCAATATGGAAAATCCCCCAAAAAATAGCCATTTTATATATCCATTCTACAAAATATTCGAAAAACTAGCAAAAACTAGAAAAACTTGGCATTGACAACATTGATACAGAATGAATAAAATGATGTATGTTGATGAAATCACTCGGTCATATTATTTCGATTATATTTAACAATTACTAATGGACAATCGTTAACATTGGCTGCTTGCGATGACCTTATTTTAGTTCGCATATTTTCAGGGGCTCATGTTTGGTTCTGACAACTGTATAATATTATTGTTCTCGCCTATTAGTATCGGCACTAACCAAGCACTGAGAAAAGTGTCGAAGCAGCCCACACTGCGAAAAAGTGTTTAGTTGATTTAAAAACAATATAAGCAGTTGTACTGTGAATAAACAGAAAAACTATATAAGACATTAATACATAGCCTCGAATAAAGAATGTAAAATAAATACCTGATGTGGACAAGAAATCTCCGTAGAAGAATATCCACAGCTATTGTTCGGATGGTATCCATGCATAGTCATGTTCATTGATACGTTCACTGACATACTCGGAAACACTGGCGTTTGTTGAACAAAAGCCTGGTCGCATATACCACCGGTATATCCTCCAGGTGAAAGTAGCATCTGTGGATGATAAACGTGTTGAGTTTCGTACTTTTCATTCGAACTTTGTCCAGGATGGACGACGGCATGTTTCAGAGAAAGTAAAACGTCTGCTACGTCCGGTCCGGGCTGTTTTTGGTCTCGAAACACGAGCGGGTTTTGATTTTGTATCGAAGGCTCTATTCTAAAACAATATTTCTAGAAGGAAAATTTATACAGTCAAACATCGAATTTTTGTTGTGTGTGTAAAGAAAATAGTAGCAGAGAAATTGAGATGGGCGGAGCTTGGGTGTTTTCGTTTCTTGTTTGCTTAATATAAAAAAAGAACAAATAACATTCATCAACTAAAGCCCCAGCCCTTACCATAGTTATTATTGCATGAACAAAAAAATGTTCAAAATAAAAGTTGTGTGGTTATAAACTGATTTTATAATAACATCAACAAAAGTACAGTGGCGTGCGTAGCTTAGAGCGCACAAAAAGTTATTCGTTTTCCTAAATGAGACACCCTGTAAATTATTGAGTTTTTGAAAAGATGTTTTTCTCCTGATTTCAAAAATATACCATACCATACCCCTGTCTTAGACCGTTCTTAAGATATTAAAGTACATATAAATATAGTAAATTAGTTACTATAAATATTGAAAAGTCAATATTACAGACAGAAACAAAATTGTTGGACCCATATTTTATGATTTCAATTTAAGTGGAGTTACCTATCTGGAAAGGATTCTTCCTGAAGTTGAAAATATTCTTGTAGAGAATATTTTGGACGTTCAACTTCAGGATATGATTTGGATGCAGGATGGAGCAGCTCCGCTGTTAAAGAACATATGAACAATGTATTTCAAATGTGGATAGGGAATAATGGAACCATATTATGGCCTCCTAACAGTCCGGATCTATCCCCTATGGACTCTTTTTTTGGGAGTTCTCAAAAGACATAATAAACAATAATAATGACTGTATTCAAGTCATTAAAGACCGAATTCAATTAGAAATAAATAATCTAAATGTAAAGAATCAAGGCATTTCTGATGCAATTCAAAATATAATTAGACGTATTCAATTATGTATCGAAAATAATGGTGGGCACTTCGAAAAACTTTTATAAGCTACTATTTATTTATAGTTGTAACGTTATCTTTGTTATATTCGTTATTTATTATTTGTAATTTTAATTAAATGTTGACCAAAACTTTTGTCCAATATCTTGGGAACGGTGTGATATGGTATATTTTTGAAATCAGAAGAAAAACATCTTTTCAAAAATTCAATAATATACAGGGTGTATCATCTAAAAAGACGAATTTTTTTTTGTGACCCCTAAACTAGGCACACCACTGTACTTTTGTTAATGTTATAATAAAATTAGTTTATACCCACACAACTTCTATTCCAAATTTTTTTTTGTTTATACGATAATAACTATGTAACACTTTGAAGTGTGATTCAATATCCTTTGGTGTCTATAGACCGGGAAATACTGGCTGCTTCTTAGTTGAACGATCACTCTCTGAAATAGTACATTATACTATAAGGGAGAGAAATGCGTTATTTTGGCAGAGGTGCAATTTGAAGCCCGAGGGCTACAATGCACCGAGGACAAAATAGCATCTCTTCCGAATGGTATATACTATTTTTTCCACGGTCTCATTAACTTATGCCCGGTTGCACCAACCGACCGTAAAAACAGTCGATACAATAACCGTTGATCGACCGATTAATCGATGATTCTCCGATTGTTCAAAATACCAGTTGCGCCAGAAAAAGTTACAGTTGGTATTTGAAACGACCGTTGAATGTGAAGTGAAGTGGGATTTTGAACTATACGTATTGTCAACATCACATAAAATATAAAATGGAAAGAAAAAAAGAAAAGAAATTGAATATAAAAATAATTATGGTTGCAAAGAACTGAAATGAAAAAATTTCCCGTATAAAAGTCTCACCGTTTTCGAGATATTTAATTATTATAAAAATTATGAATTTTTGCCCCTCTCAGTAGTTTTTTTTTGTAGCAGGTAGGGCACCCTTTGATCTACATTCTCCTTCAGTTTGACGTGGTCTTTACGGGACACCCGTATATGAAGAAAATAATGATAGGCTTGTCATCATATTGTCGGGATAGAAAAACTGATCAGAGCACGTTCACAAAACTTCTACATCCGACGAACAAACTCAAAGTAAGGGTAATATGAAAGTATCACAGAAATTCACGGAGGAAATATTTAATTACAGGGAGATTTCCAAAAAAAATCGATTCTCGGATTTTCTTCCATACATATCTTTTGAATAGCCCTGTATATCATATATAAATTATATATATTTCAAAATGACTTAATGTCACCTACTAACATGCAGTACAAAGTATATAAAATTCTATTAAATATATGATACAGGGGCGATCAACTTTCTGACTCGCCCTGTAAAAAATGTTTGCATATATTATTATTATAAACCAACCAGAAGCAAATCCAGCCAGATATTGAAATTCCTGACAGTTGAATTCTATTTCAAGTCAACGTTCCGTTTTTGAATTTTTGAGTATCCCTGTAGCAAATGAAACTTTCTCTCATTAGGGACTGATATTTAGTGTCATTAGAACACTATCACAGGAAAAAATTCTTGGTACAATGAAAAAAATAAGGAATACATGCTTTTAAAAAATGGCTATTTTCCAACTTCAACACCCTGTATCTCTGAAACTAGTCATAGGATTGAGTTGGGCCCATGGACACTATTGTTCAGAAAGTCGTTAACTACAATATACTAACAATTCATGAAATTTCACCGAAGCCCATTTCTCCATAAGGCGGCTGCCTGGTACTTCAATTGTAATTAATTTATGTAATACTACATTTGGATTATATATAATTAAAGTTAGCTCAATAGTACATTGTTTACCGGGTAGGAAAAGCTTAACATTCCTGGACGACTGTGAAGATTGCTAAGTCGAGGCGCAAGCCGAGACTTAGCAACACAGAGTCCAGGAATGTGGTTTTTCCTACGAGGTAAACATACTATTTTTCCGCAAATCGTTTAAAATTCGACAGATATTGATTGATTTAAAAAAAACGCGATAATTTTATTCCCAAATAAATGGTGCTTTGAAATTCCTAATAAAATTACTTGGGTTACTATGGAAACGTATTGAGGTTGAATTGTCAAACTTGACGCTTATAAATTTAATTGCTGGTGTTCTCGAAAGTAAAATGATAAGTGATGATGAAATTTCCATTCCTGGGACTCCTCCAGAGCTGGTTGAGGCAGTGAATACTGCTTCATTAGAATTATTGCCAAAGAAATCAAGAGAAAAGTACGAAAATGCATACAGACGTTTTATGGATTATCGCATGAGTAAAAATACGAGTTCTTTCTCAGAAAATGTTGTAATGGCATACTTCCTAGACCTTTGTTTAAAGATGAAATCTTCAACATTATGGGCCAATTATTCAATGCTGAAGTCAACCCTTGCACTTAAACACAATGTAGATATATCTACATACTCAAAACTTCGTTCTTTATTGAAACGGCAAGCTCAAGGTTATAGGGCAAAGAAATCTAAGATTTTAACGAAGGAAGAAATTGAAAAATTTATCCAGGAAGCTCCAGATAAAGAAAATGTAATTATTAAGGAAATTTACAAGGTTTTAATTTCTATTTAGATTATAGCTTTATTTATTTTTTGGGTGGCTGTAATATTTGGTATTTCTGGGGCCTGTAGAATGGATGAGTTAGTCCGAATGACTGTACACGATATAGAAGACTTAGAATCTAAGCTTTTAATCAGCATACCTGATTCGAAAACCAACAAACCAAGATCATTTGTAATTAATCAGATCTACTTGAATGTTTATGTTTATGTTTCGTTAAGACCAGAAAATATGAACAGTGACCGATTTTTCTTTAAATATCAAAGCGGAAAGGGTTGTAGACAAGTGGTAGGAATTCATCAATTTAGAAAAATGCCCAAAATAGTTGCTACTTATTTGAACTTGGTAAATCCGACAGAATATACTGGTCACTGCTTTCGTCGGTCTTCTGCAACAATATTGGTTTACTCTGGTGCCGACATAACTAGTTTAAAGAGGCATGGCGGATGGAAGTCATCAAACGTTGCTGAAGGATATATCGAAGAATCGCTTAACAATAAGGTTGAGGTGGCAAATAAAATTTTCACAGTACAAAATATTCAACAAAATGACCCTACCACCCTGCATGTTGTCCAAAATGTTTGTAATTGTACTAACTGTCAAATTACTGTAAATATAACAAATTGATCTTAAAAATGTATTCAGCAATGACTTGATGTTTTCAAAATATAAATTAATTCCTTATAAGCAATGTGTTTTCAATCATTTATGTAGAACACTAACAACTGTACGGAAATATCATTTCCTTACAGTAAGGAAATGACATTTCCTTACAGTAAGGAAGTCCTGACTTTTTCTTCAAGAAATTTTGACAGGAATGTCAAAATTTCCTAGCGATTTGCGGAAAAATATATTTGTTACTAATTCGAATTTCAAAAAAAAGTGTTAATCAAATGAATTCGTAATGCATTCCGATTTCGTTCCAATTCAGCATCTTCAACTTCAATTTTATTTTCAATATGTTGATCCTAATCAATTCCAAAAATGTTATCGTTTTCTATTGCTAAATTATGTAATACAGATGATTACCCTTTTTTTATTTTTTTTTTATTTTTTTATTTAACATCGGTCTATTCATGCGACTGAGGCTAATCACCGACGCCGGGAGCACTCTACCCCTAACCGGACATTTTTGCGAACCCACTAGTGTTCCAACCAGTGGTAGCGTTCTTTAACGAGCCCAACATCCATGGACTCGGGACCTCGGTTTTACGTCTCCTCCGAAACACGGCATACATACATTATACCTCGTGCTCATTGCTATAATGCCTTCGAGCTGTGATATGCTAGTCCGCTGCAGGCTGTACGGCCTTATACCATGGTTTTCCCTGGCTTGGTCACCCATCCAAGTACTAACCATGTCCGACCTTGCTTGACTGTAACTATCGCATCAAACGCGTTCCACTACAGTGCTGGGTCGTCGCCCATGATTACCCTTAATACATTTGCTACCTATATTTGCATTATCACAGATGAAACAGGAAAGCGTCGTTTCCAAATTCCGAAAAGTATTTCAATACCATTTCTAGTAGATACCAATATATGTGAGTTTTGATAATTATTTTGGGATTGTGTTTAGGGTTTACTCAGTGGTGTCATTAAGTGGTTTGTGCACATGTACCCTCCATTGCCTATAAAATTACTGCTGAAATTTCATTATCAAGAATCCGATAACGAATTAAACTATCGCTATAAATAGTTCTATCGTTTACAGATCCCGGATAGCTTGCTACTATATCTGGAATCTTCAATTTCATATCATCAATCAGTTGTACATTGATGGAAAATCAGCCCTTACGATTTCTATTAACAAAGTCAATTGCTCAGACAACACCAGGAAATCTAGCAACCCTAAAACTGCTGTTTTACCACACCAATTTCTTCAGTTGTTGTAAGCATTCCACTTGATAATGCTATGTAGTACCCTACTCGATGCACTATTCTACACACCGAGCACTTGTTGAAATCAATCTGTGGCATAATACCTCTTAACGTTATTAATAATTGATTCATAGAAGTCACTCCGTTATTTTTTTCCGAACGTATTGAATATTCTCAAATAATTTACCATAGTTGGTTTACTGTTTCTTTACAGAAACGGTATCTTGATTTAAATTGTTGATTGTTGAATAAATTGAATGGATCATATCTCGGTCTTTTGTGTAATGTGTAATGTGATACTACCTATAAATAATATTGAAAATATTGCCGAATCCGTTCAAACTCCACAAAATCAAACAAATGTCATTAGAAAAATAGCGAGGTTATTACTGAAAATATTTGCAATTATCGCCCGAAAACGGTCGGCTAATTCTATCCGTAAAATCAATCGATTAACGGACAGCTTTTGGGTGGTGCAACACGAAAGCTACGATTTACGGTTGATCAGCCGATTCAACGGACTGTTTTTTAGCTGGTGCAACCGGGCATTAAAAACACATATTTTATCATTATGAAATAAGTAGCACCAGAGTTAATGTATTCGGATTTGAGCATTTATTTAGTAGTCGTTGAGTTTTTGTCGTCATAACTACAAAATAAACACACAAAAAGAATTGTCAAATTAAGGTTATATATCTTCTGTATGTTCCTTGTGGTATATTATTCATTCTTTTTTCAATTTCTTGGGAAATTAAACCACAATATTTTTAAATTCTTTATTTCAACGTTTTGGTAGCGTTCCAGTCAAATTTGGTTACCAATGTTAGAAAGAGAAATTTCCAATAATCAATTACCTGGGTTATCAGGATAGCATCATAAGTTTTTATCCAGGTTTTCTTATGATTTATAATTTGAATAGTTGTTAATCGATACACATTTCAATACACAAAATCACAAAACTGAGTATACATATTTCAAAAACTTAAATATTCATACACAAAAAA
>CAJUYG010004844.1:0-15473 GCA_910591675.1 Galerucella calmariensis | reverse complement strand
GCTGGGATACGTGCGAAGAGGGGAAGAGTGCAGGCACGTCAAGAAGCTCCGGCTCCTGGAAGATATTCCAGTTCTGGCTTGAGCGGCTGATGAATGCCTGCGTAAGTACTACTTCGCTACCCCATACAGGGCCATGATACGGGGTAGAAAGTCCTGGAAAAAAGAGAGTCTGGTACACAGATGGCTCATGCTCCGGTGATGGAGCAGGGGCTGGAATTTACTCCAGGAACCCAAGAACACAGCTTTGTTTACCATTGTGTGATAGTGTATCTGCATATCAGGCCGAGATATATGCTATCTTGGAATGTGCGCAGATAAACCTAGACAGAGGTTATGTGGATCGACGCATAACCATTGACTCCGACAGTCAGGCAGCAATTAAAGCCCTGAGTGGGTATACCAGCAACTCAGGGCTTGCTAACGAATGTCGAGAACGACTTGCTAATCTTGCAAGGCGGAACGTGGTGCGGCTAGAATGGATTCCAGACCACTCTGGTTTTGAAGGCAACGAGATGGCGGATGCACTGGCTGCGGAAGGGGCGGCAGCTCCTTTCTGCGGCCCGGGCCCGACCCTGGGCCTAACAAAACAAAAAATACGCAAGGAGACGAAGAAGTGGCTGAGGAATCAGCACCTTGCTCATTGGAATGCTCTGCAGGGTCCTAGACAATCCAAACTTCTACTGAAGGGATGGACTGATGGACACGCTAGGGCAGCCACTGAACTACCAAGGAGTAGGCTAAGGAAGATAGCAGGACTCCCAACAGGGCACTGCTGTATGAGGAAACACCTCCACAACTTAGGAGTAGAGGAAAGTTCCCTATGTAGGGGTTGCGGCATGACTGACGAAACGTCAGTCCATGTTCTCTTAGAGTGTCCACACTGGGCTGTACTACGCAGGCGAATCTTCGGAGTCCCTGTTATGGCCCCTGGAGACACAAGCAGACATCCATTGAAAAAGGTGACCTTTATTGAAGGGCTCGGTTTCATGGATGTCTAGGTAGCAGGAATGGCACAATGGGCCCGCCAGTGGCCTCAGTGTCGGAGCCTTGGCTTGAGTTGTCCAGGACAAGGCTCACCTGCACATTTAGTAGTAGTAGTAGTAGTAGTAGTAGTAGTAGTAGTAGTAGGCTTGATGGAAATGAAGTATGGTGAGAAAAGTGTTTCGAACGCATATGCATATAAACAACTGGACGACTTACTACTGTTTGTTTACAAATACCACTATATAAATAGTACACAATAAATACAAACAAGACATAGATCAAAATGCAAAGCATAAATGCATTACATAACATAAATACTACCAGCTTTACAGCTTAGGTTGATGAACATACATAAAGGTAAAAGGAAGCATAGGTATTTTGTGGAAAAATTTGGAAACACTGCGACTTACCGGTACTCCAACCTTTGGCGCCAATCCACAGCGTGCCGAAATCGCCTAAGCTCCCGTCTTATTATAAGCAACATTTTTTAACAATAATGTGACATTTGGTTACTACTTTCGCCATAGTCTGTGACCAATGATGATCCGATATTTAGACATGCCTCGATCCCTTATTAGCCACGACAACTGCGAGTAATACGCTTACATATCTCAAGTAATTGTCAATTAGTTCAAAAAGTCTGAACGCGGCCCTTTCGGGACACTCCCAATAAGAAGTAACCTACGGTTACGACAAAATTTGGGTTTCACAATATGTGGTAAAGGGTATAAGTATAGGATAACCAAAAAATTTAACTGCAACCCAAAGTAGGTACGGGTAACTGTGCTAACCAAGGAAATCTAACCTAATTTATGATTGTTAACTGCATCAACTGTCAAATTTTAAAACTATATTGTTGTTTTCAATTACAAATAATGAGAAATATGAAAGATTACGATGTTAATGCCTATAGCAGTGACGATGAAGTCAGACGGCCAAAAACTATTCGCCCAAGACGTGATTATTTCGAAGAATTCGACAGTCACGATTTTTTATGCAGATTTAGTTTGTCGAAGTGGACAGAAAGTCTGTTGGGAAATATTGAGGAGGCTATTTCCCATCCAACAGTTAAAGCGTGGGGTATTTGGTAGTTCCAGTATAAAAACTGTAAAACATAACCTCCAAAAGTCTTGTTTTTCCTTTTATTTGACATAGAACATCATACTATTAATGATTTTCATACCAACGCAACAAAAGTTGATATAATTTCATAAGTTATCTGACCATTAGTTAAATGATGATTGTGAAACATTTTCTAATAGTTAGTGTCTCGGTTAAGGTTACTTAATCCTAAGAGCTTACCACCGATTGTGAAACTGGCTGTAAGTAATATAAGTAACTTTTAGTGGTGTGATTGAGGTTCAAAAACATGTTTCAACTGGTCAATTGAATTGATATTAATAACTTTCAAATCAAATACTAATATTTATATTTTTGAAATTTTCAGTCAATCAGAACATGATTCATTGGACGAAAACGTAATCTGTTATGAAGACTCTTTACCGACAACTGATCAAATGCAAGAAACGCAAGAGAGACATCAAAACCTGTATCAAACACTGCCAGTGCCAGCCACTAGAAAACTAGAAACCACAGAATTATGATTTAAATTTAAAATTAACAATTATTTTAAGGAAAATAGAGTTTCTCCATTATCCGACATATCAGAAGAATCTGGATAGGCTAAAATAATATTAGCTTGGGCTCTTTTCCAAATTTTAATTACAAATAGAGTTAGTCGTTAAGACATTTTCCAGTTTTACTTACTGTAGAAGGCAACAGATGAACAATGGAGTGTTCAACTGAAAATAGATCCTTGTTTAAGCAAATTTAATAGTGTATTTTTGTTTTTACCCCTTATTGAAAAAACGTATTTTCAAAATTTTTCTAAATCCGCCTTTTAGCTTACCTCAATTACGTCACTAAAATAAATTGAAGCTAGGCATAAATTTTGACATGGAACATGCAGTCATATGCGCGAGCTTGTCAAAACCAGCGCCATATTGTAAAATTGAAATTCCACTTCAAATCAGTAGCGCAACGTTTTTACATTTTGCAAATTAACACAATATTAAGATGTCAGCCTAGACTATGGATAATTTTTCCTTTGACAACAAGTTTTTCAGGAGGTATGGTTTTAGATCAAATAAAACACACAACACTCGCAAATAAACTAGCTAAATGTCTTAAAATATTCAAAATATTCGACAGTAAATGCTTGTTTGTAACGTCAATGGCGACACAGATAAACAGGACCGATTTTGGTTTCTGCGCAAGTCAGTTGGCAAACTTCAAGTGAAAAAGTGAAACGGAGTTTGGTGTAGTAACCAATATTGAAGGAAAAAAGAAGAATTTCAGGATATATTGACATTGAGTTGTTTGCATTTGGTTTTGGTTTATGAAAAAAAACGATAAGTTCTATAAATATAAATATATACCAGATGTCTCAAGTTATCGTTTACAGGCAATATATCGCTTAATTTAAAAGGTAATCAATTCTGTAAAAACTGTTGTGAATGACATCAAGATTCCTTCCTAATTATGTATCAGAAACTTTATTTCACTTAGCAGTACTATGGCAGCCAACACCCTGTATACAGGGTGAATCACGACCAACGGGATGGAGGCTCATAGCAAAACGGTAATAGTTATTTAACCAACAAGTGTATTAATGAGAGCCATTAACAATCGAGATAATGTTCGAAATTGTTAATTGCTCTCTTAATACTCGTGTTAGTTTTTTCCGTCGACTGTATCAGTTGTATTCGTTTTTCTCAATATTTAAAAACTAAAAATATTTAGTTTTTCTTAAATTCTTTTTTGGATGTCTTAACACTAATAATTATTATAATTTTGTAGAATAATAAAATAAAACGATAGGTACCTAAGTCAAAAACTAGAAGTATTCTCTACGATTCATTTTTTGAATACGTTATTGTATGTTTGGTTGCCTACACCACAGGTAACTTTCAATATAAATGTAATGAATAAGATGTGCGTTAAATTGCCTTCAGAAAATCGTTGATTAATGTAGGTAAATCATGCATTAATGGGGGTCATTATTGTATGAATTTGACTAATTTTGAGAACGTTAATGGCATATGCTAATACACGGTCGACGGATAAAGTTTTAAAATGTTTGTCACTTTAGTAGTTTGTACATTCATATAGGCTACATTTTAAAATTATTTTGAAATATACAGGATATTTCAATAAGGTGTGACGTATAAAAGTTATATTTTTTCTTTTGGAAGACCCGCCCCTTTCGAATGGTATAAGGGTTTCCTACACCAAGGTGTTAGTAAATTTTCAGTTTTTGCTTTTAATAATTTGTTGTTCGATTTATAGTATTTATGTATTTGCTTTATTAAAAATGTGTTTTTGTTTTATTATGTACTCAAATACTTATCGGTAAAAAAAGAAAGAGTTAGTGTACCTAAGCAAATACAAGTGTGCATATTTATTAACAGCTTCACTGTTTTTTTTCACAATAACTATCATAATTAGTATAACATTTAGAGAGAATTGCAGATGTTTTAAAATCTACATACATACAATTTAAGAAAATTGTAATTTGCACGAAAAGTATAATACCTAGGTATAGAACACCTTTACACCATTCGAAAGAGGACATTTTTTTAAACATCGTGAATTATTAAAATACAGGGTGTTACTTTTAAAATAAGCCCGATATTATGATGATCTAATAATGAAACTGAAAATTCTGAACACTCTGTAAAGAGATATTTAGTACTCAATTATGGAATACATTCAACGAATGTTCAACCATTTAGATGTAAAAGAAATTTTGCTAGAGTTTGTTATATCAATCGGTTATTAATTTTTTTCGAAATGTTCACATTTTTTAAAAAGTCCAAATAACTCGGAATCCTCTCTATTTAGTTATAGGGAACCATTATGAAGGAGTATTTTATTTTTTAGAGACAATCAGAAAATGCAATAAAACATAGGGCGTTTCATAAAAAAATATAGCTTTGCCACACATTATTGGAACATCCTGTATATTTCAAAATAATTTTTAAATGTAGCCTATATGAATGTACAAACTACTAAAGTGACAAACATTCTAAAAATTTTACCGTTTCGCTAAAAACCTCCATCCCGTTGGTCGTGATTCACCCTGTATTTTCGTTGAAAATTGCTTATCATTCTGTTTGGAATACAACGATGTAACATAGTTGATATATTTGATATACTAATTCTTTAAGATAACCCCACAAAAAAATCCAGTGGCGTTAGATCAGGCAAGCGGGGAGGCCAGGCTATAGGTCCATAAGTACCTGAATGAGCATCTGAAAAAGCTCAAAATAGTAGAGGATGAAGAATGTAGATTTAGTGGCATGGAAGAAAAAACCTCCATTCACAGACTTCCGAATTTCACAGCAATTCAGAACTTCAAATTCACACTAGTGACGTAACTGCGTTATAAGTTGCATAATTCCAGTAAATTTATTTTTCTTTTTTTTTCTGTTAATCAGCAGAGAAAATACAAGATAATTTTATTTTTGGATAATCTATTTGAAACTTATTAATATTACCTGAAAAAAATACGGGGTCAAAATTTAAAGTTGAACACCCTATTGATACAGTGCCGCGGGCTAGACAAATGATAGTCCATGGGCCCAGACCTAAGAATATTTGTTGTAACAAGTTTATACAGGTAGTAATGAATTTTTTATGGTCTGGACCTATGATCTACTATGAGTTTTTTCCAAAACTATATACCTACCGACACTGACGATTCCCACAACCCGATAATCTAAGTACTTTTAACACAGCTATAGTCTGGCGAGGAAAGCCTATAATACCACCCGTAACGCATTCTTTCTGTTCCTACATTTTTTCTATTAATTGCAGAATATTTGTCAGTATGAACTGTCAACAAAAGGATTTAATTGAGTTGGAGAATAAATGCTTGTTTGAGTTTTTGGACGTATTCTGTAATGGAAAGAAATTAATAACGGAAATATCTATTTTTCCTAATCTGGTTGTAATTTTAGTAAAGAAATATCTAAATAAATATTTCTTGCATACCTATATTGTATGAACAACGATTTTTTTACTTTTTATATATATTTTTTTTCGCTATGTGCAATGTGCATTAAAAGTAGACTTGAATCTATGTGTGCTTTTAATATTACAATAACCTACCCTATTCAAGAATATACGCTTGCTTCGGGCTAAGTTTTGTCAACTGATCAGATGTGAGCAATGTAGTAGCAGTCAGTAGCAGCCAATTTTTTCTTCAGAATTAAAATACGTAGCGTTACGGATCAATGGTGCATTAACTCTCATTTTATAGTGGAAAAGTAGAATTCGATAGATTGCGTTCTGAAATGTCAATGTCATCTTAGCAACGAGTAAAACAAATCAGCTGCCGTTTAAGCCCTTTGATATTTAAGTGGTTTTATATTGCTGTTTTAGTTATTTTCAGTGTGTGTTTTGTAAAACTTTTGCTTTTTCTTTGATTGTCCTTTAGTATTTTGTGTTCTTAAACTAAATTTTGACTCCTAATATTTTCATTTTCGGAGTAATATAGGTATGGTTGATATTTGTGAAAAGTACAACAAGCGTTCAATTAACTGTTTTAGTTTTAGGTCTGATTTCGTGTTGCTATTTTATTTTTGATATAGGTAGTTATATCTACAAAAGTTGCAGGGAAGAGTACCTACGTTTGTATTGAATAATATTTCAAATTTTTAAGATACCGGCTTATTTCCTCTTCGATCTGCAATGAAAACAAAAAATAGCATAACACAACCTCTTCCATAATATCTCTGATTATATAAAAATATTACCTCAGAAATGATGACAGTTGAGTTAAATAAAAAACACAGTTTTAAACTTGTCACTGACACAAAATTGAACAAATAAAGTACGAATTTACGGTAATTACGTTGCTTTGCATATAATACAAAAACGATGCATAACGAATTATTTTACTCGTTGCGACAGTTACAATTTTTTCCGCCAGAATGAATTCTACTCCGCCCAATAGTGAACATATAAAATGACGTAACATATTTTTGTTTCTAAATATTTCATAAATTTTTTGTATTTTAAAAATGAATGAACACCAGTAGAGACTAACTAACGTTTTCACATTAGGTAGGTACCTATAGGTTAACAAAAAATTAGAATCTGTCAGCCTTGACTGTGGATAATTTTTCCTTAACACGTTTTTTAGGAGGCATAGTTTTAGATCAAATAAAACACACAACACTCATAGATAAACTTTTGTAAACGTCTTAAGCTATTCAAATATATTCGGCACTAATAAATGATTGCTTCAAACACAACCTCAAATGTTAATGATAAAATTGCTGTCGGCATGAAACATAATTTGTAACGCCAGTGGCAATAGTGGCATGAGACGGCCGTTACGAGACGACATATATAAACAGGACCGATTTTGGTTTCTGCGCAAGTCAGTTGGCAAGTTTCACGTGGCTTCTTCTTATGTAAAACGGAGTCCGTTAATTGATTAATTAATTAATTAATTAACGCTAAAAACTGATTAATAACATAGGTGGTTATTAATATTACCCATCACTGCTTCAAACTTTCTAATAATATTTCTGAAGAAATAGACTTGTTGAATGGCATAAATCTTCAATTAGTCTTTGACTACTTGAAAACCATCCCCACAAAGGGGTATGTTCCGCTGACAAGCGTCGAATTTGCACGTATTACTTTTCAAATGAAACTAAAGCTACATCCTCAATCTGCTAGCGAAGTGGCACTTCAGCATGCGTGCTGCAAAACGGATACCCATCCTCAATCCTGTCAATTCAATCAGGAGCGGTAAACATACAATGCGGTTCCTCCCACCACCTCAAATTTAGTAGCCGAAGTGCGCATGCGTCCAAGTAGCCTTTAACCTTCTATTCGATGTGACTGAATGTGAGCTGATTAGCGCAGTTGGTAGGGTATTGAGCTTACAACTCAGGGGTCGTAGGTTCAAAACCCGGTTAGGTGCTTGGTTTTATTGTTTTTTTTATATTTTTATACATAGTTACACTTTGATCAACCGGGTTTGGGCTTGGGTTTTCTTGTTTTTTTTTCAGTTTTATATTTCTGATATTTACATATTTATTTCAATATTGGGTTAGGTGCTGGGTTTTTTTGTTTTTTTTTTTTAGTTTTTTATTTCTTATTTTTTGATGTTTCTATACATAGTTACACTTTGATCAACCGGGTTTGGACCTGGGTTTTCTTGTTTTTTTTTAGTTTTATATTTCTGATATTTACATATTTATTTCAATATTGTTATGTTACTACTAAATTTGGCAAAGTCTTGAGTCATGCGCAGTTGATGGAGCCCCATTGTATGTTTACCCGCTCCTATTCAATCTGCCTGATTGTTATCGCACATGCGCATTTTCATTGTTATTTTAAGGTAACGAGGTAATTAAAAAGTTTAACCTGTGATTATTCTTGTAAATAAAAGTAGTTACTACTTATCAAAGACAACAAATTAATATAATTACGATATTAGAAAATTATGTATGTTTGTTTACAAAGATAATAGAATAAAATATGGTTAGGGTACCTAAATTATTTTTCCCATGACAATTTAATTCATGTATAAAAAATCGCATATGCCACAGTGAAATTGTCACTTTGACAGCGGCAAAAGTTAGCTTTAACTTTTACAGCGATAAATTAACTCCAATGTTAAAATGTCATATACCTGGAAATGTTATTGTCACTTTGACATCGATAGAAAAGGTGCATCCTTTTTTATCGCGATAAAAACTCCTTTCTCAATATCTAGTGAGCGGACGTCACTTTTACACAATGACAATGAGTCGCAAGTTAATAAAGATAATTATTTTTGTTGTTCATCCATATATTCTGTAGTTAATTTATCTTGCCAAAAAACACTCGAGCTTTTCTTTTATCGGATAAATTTCTCTTCAACTCAAAGTTTTGCCAATCACTGAATTTGCTCGAAAAACTGACATTAGATAAAATCGCTCCACCTTCGGTGTCGCGATTTTATCATGTCAGTTTTTCTCGTAAAATGAGTGATTGGCAAAACTGTTTCGTTGCAAAGAGAAATTTGTCCGATAAAAAAAAGCTCTTGTGTTTTTACTGTTGATAAATTAACTCCATTGTTAAAATGTATATACCTGGAAATGTTATTGTCACTTTGACATCGATAAAAAAGGTGCATCTCTTTTTATCGCGATAAAAACTCCTCTTCCTCAATATCTAGTAAGCGGACGTCACTTTTACACAATGACAATATTCATAAAGATAATTATTGTTGTTGTTCATCCAATTTATCTTGCCAAAAAACACTCGAGCTTTTCTTTTATCAGATAAATTTCTCTTTAACTCAAAGTTTTGCCAATCACTAAATTTGCTCGAAAAACTGACATTAGATAAAATCGCGACACCGAAGGTGGAGCGATTTTATCATGTCAGTTTTTCTCGTAAAATTAGTGATTGGCTAAACTGTTACATTGCAAAGAGAAATTTATCGGATAGAAAAAAGCTCTTGTGTTTTTACTGTTGATAAATACACTAGTGTTTTTTTCACTTATTCATTTGTTCATCATTATCACTGTTCCTAGTATAAATTTCAATAACTGCGTTTTTAATAATTGTACATTAAAATAAAAATGTGTTTATTTTTAATGTTTCATAAATAAAGTTTGCATTGATATGTTTGCAAATTTCCCATTCATTAAATTGTCCTGCCGAATTACACTCGAGGTTTGTATTGATATTGGGTAAATTTGTGTTGTTCAAATTCTAAACTGTTTCCTTTAGCAATTTGACTCGAATAACTGTCAACCTAAAAACACTCCAGTGACTCCACCTTCGGTGTCGTGTTTTAAAAGTTGACAGTTATTCTCGTCAAATTGCTAGGAAACAGTTTCTCATTAAACAACCCAAATTTACCCGATAAAATACAAACCACTTGTGCAATTATAGGTGATTAAATGCGCATGACACAATTCGGCACGCACCGGAAAAGCTTACAGCTTGCAAGCTTGCACTTCCAAATCGGCGCGCATGTTAGCACGAAATTGAATTGAGGATACTTACGTTTAAACGTCATTGCCCCAGCACGCGTGCCGAAGTGCCACTTCGCCATTAAATTGATTGGGGATGGGCCTTAACTGTTTCTTAATAATACCAATAATCATACAATTCTCAATTATTTTGATAATTATTTCGATGATATTTTAATTTAACCAAGCCGTGATTTTAACAGGATAGCTCGCTGCATTTATTCCAGTTCTTCACACAATGAAGATACTATCAAACAATATCCTAGGCAATAATAAGACTTAAATAATTAATATTTCTAAATACATAAAAATTTATAGAAAGGCGCTCAAGATTAGGTATAGGAAAGTGAACATAAACTGCCTTAGAATTAGGTAAAAGAAAAACTTTTAAATCCAAAATCCGCAAAACACTTTTAAGAACTCAATATAGATCCTTTAATTTAAAATTGATCTAACAAACTGATTGAACAGAGTTACGATGGAGCAGCGAACAACACGCAAGCAATCAAGCATCAATTGAAAAATAGTACCCTTTTCCTTTTGCCCACTACGTACATTGCTATACCCATCAACTGAATTTTTTGGAATTCTACAAAATATTCCTGGCTTCTTCAATAATTCGCACCCTAACGAGTGGAAGTGTAGAACAAGATTTTGTGAACAGGAGGATCCCCCACGACGATACAACCCGTTGGAGTTTTAATATCAGGATCATTAATGTGTTGTAGGTATGAAAATAGGAGCTCCCTCATTGAGATTATGCAAAAAATAGAAGAACAATTCTCTAACAATACAGTCTGTAGTGCAGCCGCCTCTGGGCTCGTTTAATAAAATTTTAAAATCACTTTTAACTGTCCTAAAACAAAGTACTAAGGATAAAAATATGATTCTGAAAATTTCATGTCAATAGAATATGTCGTTCTTTTAATACAACCAATTAAACAAGCATACCGTAGCGGGTCGAAGACTATGACTGTGACGTCACTGTATATGAAAGTTAATGTGCACAAACATTACGCTTCTGACTGTAACGTGCCTCGCATAGAATTTATTTATTTTGAATTAGGTACTTTTTACAAAAATTTTGTGTTAATAAAATGAAATGTATGGGCCTAATTTTAAAAAAGCAGACTCATCAATGTTCCAGAAGTTTACTTGCTAATGATTATGGAGTTTCTTAATCAAAAACACGAGTTTATTAAATTATAATTTTATACTATGTGACACATTGTTAATAAAGATAGGATAAGACAAAATTTTTTGAAACAGAACCTAACAAAAGTTTTAAACAATGTTTTGAGTGTTTTCACTTTTGACATGTATAACGTTAACCTCAAAATTTCGCAAGTAATGAAATTCTTGCATTCGACATAAATTGTCGACCATTGTCGACTGCCTTTGACCATTCTACAATTTGTCTATCAAAAATTTGCGAAGGCGACATTTGAGAATAAGAATATTCAGATTTTATTCGACAAAGAGGATTTCTCGCATTCGACAAAAAAAATATGTCACGGTTTGAGAATAGGGTCCCTGGTGGATAAAGTTACGAAGATAACGCTATAGGTTACTCAAAACTTTGAAGCGAGAAATAAATAAATGTATTTCATTAGCAAGAATGACACCCGAGCATAAACCAAACTCCAAATGCTACAAATTTGTTTGTACTTCAGAGTTTGAGAAAAAAAAAAGACGAAGCTAAGTGTTATTGTCCTGCTTCGGAGGGAGGCTGTAAGCATGTTATTGCTTTTCTTATGTGGCATCGTGGGAGGGAGGAACCGTCCACTACGGAGACAGTGTTATCTTTATCTTCTGTATATTCCTTGTGGTATATTATTCATTCCAATATAAGCGAAAAAAACGCGCTATCCCAATAAAAACCGTTCCTGGAACGTGCACTTCACTGGATTCCATTTCTAGTAGACTATCATATCGTTGGAATGTCATAAAATGAAATATTTCATTTCACATTTTGCCAGAGATATGATCTACTATGAATGGACCTTAATAAACATTTGATAACAAAATTTTGCAGTCTTAAACTTCAAAATATTTTTTGATTGTCTAGTTGTCAAATTTTTTCTGTTGTGTCAGTTAGGGATAAAAATTAATTTCTACTTATTTTTTCTTGACAACGGTAGCTGGAACGCTACCGAAACGTTGAAATGAAGAATTTAAAAATATTCTGGTTTAATTTCCCAAGAAATTCAAAAAAAAGAGAGTTATCTTTATCATCAGCTAAGACCTTTAAAAAGTTTGTAACTACAATGGTCTTTGGAAAGAAAAAGATCAAGCGGTGATCAATGTTAGTCTTTCAGAACACATTGAAGAAGCAAAAAAAAGATAAATTACTAAACTAATAGTAGGCTTAGATATTACAATACTGGAAACGTACGTAAAATTCTTAAAAAAGGAATTTCAAAAAAATAAAAAAAATGGAATTTTTTTAACTGCAGACTGCCCAATTATAAGGAGCTTCTCCAGATGCTATTTATGATGAATGTGTGGTGGAAATTAAATTACCAATTTTGAAGAGAACAAGGAAAATTTATTTTGATGAATCAGGTAATATTAGTTCCAAATGTTTACGTCAGATTCAGATGCACATGCACCTCACTGGTAAAAAAAAATGATATTTGCTAAAGCTGATCCGGACTTTGACTCAAATAAAATAATTTCTTGAAAAACATATAATATATGCCAGTTTTGTTGATGATCTACTGAAAAAGATTACCTGTTTTTTGGAAAAAAGCAATATTTCATAAAATTTAATTTGTGAAGAACTGATCCATTATTTTATTAAATAATTTTGAACATTATTGACACCACAAGCTATAAGAACAATATTATCTACTTTTTTAATACATTTTTTAAATTATTTATAAACGTTCTTATTTCACAAACATAACAGTTTAGAGTTTGCTAAAACGTATAATAAATATTAAGCGAGCAAAATACCTACTGTTACTAGCTAAGTAGTCATCTAACCAAAAACCGATCGGCGCGGTATCCTCTCTCTGGACGAGAGATTTCATATGCGATGACGTCACGCCCTAATTTCGGAAAGGAGCGCTGTTTAATGTTTTTAATTTTTTTTAGGCGACTTAGGAGTCTCGCTGACGTCTAATTTTTTGCACAGAGCCTCAAAATGAGGTGCTCTTCACAATGGTAAAATAAATAAAAATATGTAAATGAGCCCATTGGCTGACTTTTTTCCATCATGTAACGTAGATATATTATTCAATCAATTTCAGCAAAGAACATTTTGAACCCACCTTAGACAAAGACGCTATCGAAGATTTTGAACGTTGTATAAGCCGAAATAAGATTGATAACATCATAAGTGAAGGAACAGATATAATAAATAATGAGTCGCCATCAACAGAAAAGTGCAAACGTCCAAATAACTGCAGATTTGATAATCGGATTTCAGCTCTAGAGGTGTGTGAAGTTATTCTAAATTTAATCTGTGGCATCGTTTTTCTTTTCGGAATACTTTGGAGATTATTGCAGTAAATTTCCCGAGGACAAACTCACTTCCACATGTTCCTATTATCCCACATTTTATAAAGAAATATTACGTACTGAATTGTCTGTTATTTTTTTATTCAAGGAATGATTGCATTGCAGAACAATCAATGGCGCACCGAGAGGTGGTGCCGCACCACCTCTCCCAAAATTTTTATTAAAAAACAATCTAGGAGATACGTTGAAGGAGACATTATTAGGAATAAGTATATACTATAAAAAATAGATCAATAAAATTATTCATACCATTTTGATATTTTCATCCAATATTTTTAATAAAACTCGCTGCTTATAATAAAGCCAAGAATTTAAATGAAAATTAGTGAATTATAACCTCAAATATTTCGTAAATTCCAAATCTCGCAATATTACGTGATTTTAAAAAATATTGGGAGTTCAATGACTTTCTGAATCATAATTTTTTCCAGAGTAATTGTAATACTAATGAATCACTATTACTGTTCTTTTTTTGTATTTAATCGCAAAAAATACGTAGGCAGAACCAAGTACCGAATAATAGACGATTCCTAACTGTTTAAATCTCGCAAAAAAAAATTCCAATTATTTTGTTAAATGGACATAATTGGGTCATTCATTATATACATTTATCTTCACGAACGAGGGGTTAAAGACTATAGGCACTAGAATAATCTTCGAATAATCTTGAAGATTCGAATAATTATTATAGCAAATCCTTGACAATCTCTGGATAATCTTTTTAATAGTTTAGAAATAATAGAAATCTTCCAAATCCTTTAAACTTTAAAGGATTTGGAAGATTTCTAGAATCTTCAAAAATCTTGAAGATTGTAATCTTTGTACGCAATCGGGCTCGTTTACGAGTAATATTTATACAAAAAGGGCATTTGTGGCTCTAATTATACGAGAAGTATAAGATAAGATACTCAAAAAAGTCTACTTAAAATAAAATCAATTGGTGTTACAACCGGTAATATGGTAGGCCACTTAGACGATACAGTATAATCAATTTTAACCCCTTCTTCCGTCTCCCAAGTGTTTTGGTACCAATTTCTGAGACACGCTGTATGTGGAGGTTGCAACAATCACTTCAATCGTACATTTTTTATGATTTTGATATTTCTATTAAATTTTCCACGATTGATTTTTTTATTTCAAAATTATCACCCATTCAGAAAACTCTCGTTCCGTCACTGGTAGCGGGAAAATCAAATTGTCAACTAAAAAATTGTTTACTGTTACTGGTTAAAAAAATATAAAAGTATAATGAACTTTAATTTCTATTGACATTATTTTCAGATCTATCTCGTTGTGCACCGTTTGTTGTGAATAATTTGTTTTAGTATCAATTTAAACAATGAGTAACATTAACGATTATTTTATTTAAATTATGTTGCTCATTTCCATATCGTTTGTTCTGAAAGATAAGTCACACTTATCAACACGATTTCGTTCTATAGATTACTCTGACCTCATATTCATCACAACTAATAATTTTAACTGTTTTTATTATTAAATATTATAGACATGGGATTTTTTTATATAAATTTTCATTTTGATACGTATTTTGTATCGCTCTGTATTTATTATACGGATCTATGCAGTTTCTAATATAGTTTATTTCCCTCTCTGTCACCCAACCTTCTGGCCAGCTTCCTGTATCTTTCAATAGTTTCAGAAGCGTTCATTATTGCTTTGAAGAAAAAATACATTGAGTTACTTATGATCTTGAGATAAAGAACCACACATCTTGAGTTCGCATATTTGCGTGGGTCTATTAGCAACCTATAGCGTATTCACCTTGATTCAAAATTACTTAACCCAACCAAAATGTCGACCAGATAAAGTTCACAAACGGTTGTGACTTCAGGGTCGTAATTAGTACCAAATCTTGCATAAAGGTGCAATGTTTTTATATTTTTCTAAAATTAGTAG
>CAJUYG010004843.1:0-15474 GCA_910591675.1 Galerucella calmariensis | reverse complement strand
AGAGGCGACAATGTCCCGTTAGGATCTCTGTTGAAACTCTTAGCGCAGTTTTACTTTGACTTATGCATTCATTTGATCTCAACAGGTTGTAGTCACCCAGAAGAGTCCTTGATTGTATAAGTCCTACTAGATCTTCCCAATGGTCAGATCTTCTCTTTTTCTCCGCTTTACTTATTTCTTCCAATATTCCATTGGGGCTGATTCCTCAAAAGAGTTCAGGCCCCCAGAAAGGTATTTTTTATTTTTTCTAGGCCAATTTTGTTATAAAATGTTGTTCCCAGTTTTACCAGCAATACATTTTTATATATGGTTCGGAAGCACTTATTTTCCTACCACCAAACGACCTGTAAATTGCAGTTGAAATGAGGTTATAATTTTTCAAAGAAATATACACCTCATCTGCATAATATTCATCCATGAATGTGAATTTATAATTAAATGGCATAATTTCTATTCATTATTCCATTACTATATATGCGAATACATTCAAAAAGTTTAAATAATAATAATTATATGGAACGTCAGTTTGAAACTCGTTAAAAATATACATAAACTAACAACATTTTCAATTAGGCTACGTATATTTAAATAAATATTTATCAAGTTTCCAAGCGTCTGAACGCATAAATATTTTCAACGAGACAGTTTTGTGCTTATAAATTTAAATAAATGCGTTCATTTTCTTTTGTTCCAAACTGAACACGAAATTGAAATATTTATTGAAATTTAAAGGAGCAAACCATGGTCCGACCGATATTTTGGTATGCTTTTGCCTTAGATTAAATAAACAATACGATACACTACATTTATTTCTTACTCCAAGAGATCTATGCGTCTTAGAAAGTCAATTATTCATCTTGGTGCAAGCTCTGTAACCTGAGAAGTCTCTAAGTAGACCTGTTACAAGTATTTAATGCGTTGCCTGACGATACCCTGCAATTACAGATAACGTGTTCCTTCATATCATCTGTATCATCGCAAAATCTGCATTGTCCACTTTGCCTAAGATATTATCTCAGTTGAAAAGTTAAAATTCCTGTGATTACTCTAAGATCAGATTTCTGTAGTTCCAACAGAAATTGATAGTTCTACGGTGTATCGTATATCTGAGGTAAAAGGCCTTGTTTTTCAGGCGAAGATGAGAATCTCATGTTCGAAGGGGTCCTAACCTGTACCCAGACAGTGTTGGACTCAACCTAACCCAAGGGAATGCCTTCTAACCAAACCCAGCTCAATCTTGCAGCTACTCCCGCCTCTGAATCACTACCCTAGCATACTTCAACACGGGCGGTGGTCCTTCACACACTCTCCTTCATCCCCTTCCTTCTATCGCTCCTTCCTCTCACATGACGTATTGAGTCCTTCTGTTTCCCTAATCATGTACTCCACTACGCCATCTACCTCCATCCATTCCTCCTCACCCCTCAACATTGTTTCCACCATGCTTTTCCATAAACCGCCTCCCCTAGTTCCTTCTCCAACTTCTTCAGCACTTCCTCGTACTTCCAGCATCTGAACACATGTCCCACATCAACCTTCACTTCACAACTCTCGCACACTCTTTTCCCAATCTTGTGGAGGTACCCTACTCTCGACTTATCTCCAGTGAGCATCTACGTGAAGAAGTAGTTCACCTCCCCGAATTTCCAGTCCATCCAATCTCTCCTGCTCCCAATAGCTCCTTTTAGTGCACCCTCATACTCCTTCTACCTTCTCTCCATTTCCTCCATCCATTCCTGTACTTCCTCTCTGGTCGGACCCCTCCAGCGTTTCTATCTGGCTCTAGCCATCACGTCCAAAGTGTAGGACCTTGACAGTACTGATAATGTCAGTCCTGTACTCCGATGATTTGGGATGGATCGTTAACGCTCATGAGAAGTTGGCACGGCAAGAAAGGATTGGAGGTAGCCCCAAAAAATGTATTATACTGAAGGGGCCCAGGAAGAGAACAGGCATCGAGTTTCGCTTGGGCCGCACGGTGATTCTACCCAGTAGGATTGAAGATAACCGTGTTCTCAATGAACATGTTAAGATGACCTACACCAAGGCCATCAGAACAGTCTCAGCCCTAGGAAGATTGCTACCTAACATAGGTGGGCCTGGGGTCGATGAAAAGGAATTTATCTTTATCTTTACTTAACCCTTGACCTACTTGAACAATTTTATTGGCGCAATGATAATTTTTAATCGGTACTTCGGTAGAGATTAAAATCTGAATATAAAAAATTATACAAATTTGACCTGAACCACTTTTCTGTAATCTCCCTGTGTGATCCTTAAATACACTTTGCTGGTAGGTATATCTCATACATTGAATTCATAAAATTTGGTAGTGTTCAATATTCAACAGCTTGACTCGATTAAATTAAAATCATAATTTGAATATCCCTTAAAATCATCCGACGTAAGCCCACAACGATGCATCAGCAAAACAGAAGTTCCACATTTAAAATTGAAAATACCACAGCCCCGCCTTTCTTATCAACTTTCTCGTTTGAGTGCTTTTTGTTGGAGTTCTCAGTGGAGTTGACTGTGAGTTGTAAATCTACATTCGCGAAGTTTGTGTAATAAATTGGTAAACTGCATTTTTACAGCTTTGTGAAGACCGCAACAAATACAACGTTTAGTATTATGAATAATTATTATGCCTAAAATTTGTATCGAAAGAAATCATCTAAAAACTTTTATTTTATGATTATTATTTCTAGTGCCATATAGACGACATGGAACCCGCCAAATATTCAGCAACCATCTTCCCCAACCAATTTCCCGCCCAACGTTTTCCCAACAACATTTTCCTCCAATTCTGTTCCTATAAAAAAGTTACCCCCTTTTACGACCCGTCAGATATCTCTGAAGAGTAGGCAGCTTGAGACCTCGGCTCGGAGATAGCTGCTGGGTACAGTCCGAATACTGCGAATAGTGGAGTAGGCTGATCAGGTCACGAAATCGTACTGAACCTTATCACCCTAACCTAACTTTTCCTACCTCTCCAAATTTGATCCAAAGATTGAACGCGCTTATCCAGAAAATCTAGTATAGTCAAATGCAGTCTTATCATGCGGGTCATACGATTCAACAAAGAAATACTCACCGTTTTTGTTTTCTTTTATTGCGTTTAATCATTCTTCCAACTTCCAAATAAAATCCGTAAGATGAATAAGACAGACTTATGCAATTTTGTCGGGAGAAAAAAGATATGTATTCAGTTTTCAGCGATTCTAAAAAGTCTTTCACCAGCGAAGTTTTTATTTAAATGTCAGTTATGTCACTTTGACAATTCAAGGTGGCAATATGAATAATAAGAAGCAATTTTCCTGTTTTTTGCATCCTCAAGAAAAAAATTCTTCCTTATCTGATAGATTATTTCGAGAATGAATGAAAAAGTGGAAATTCGTCAACCAGTGTGCAGGAAACATCAACCATCATTATTTTCTCCGGGTATATTTGTAATCTCACATTTTGGTAACCTCTGTGTTTTATGATTTGATACATACGGCTAGTGACCTTTGAACCCACACGATAAGAGTGCTTTTGACAATAGTCATTCTTCTGACCGCGAAAGTCTTACAGCATGCATTCTGGTAATCTCTGAAAGCTATTTCCAACAACATACAGCTATGTGAAATTTTCTTGAATTTTATGTTCCGCTCAACTTTCCTTTTCTCCTTCCTAAGAACCTTCTCCTGACAATAATGGACACGACAAATAGAGAATCAGTTGTTTGAAATAACTGTCAGTAATTGACAGAATGCGCGGTTTAACATGACAGGGATTCGATCCACGGACCTCTGCTTGACTCCGCCCGTTCGGGGGTATATACATTCTAATTCTGACTGGTGGGAGCTTTTTTGCAATTATCGTTTTGGTGAAAAAAGGCTAATTTAATATCAATAGTTATGACATGACAACGTCTGTGAGTTCAGCTAGTTACAAAATAATGGAATATTCTCAAATGATAAAACATACTTCAAAATAATTGCTTTTTCCTCCTGCACAACATTAATTTTATTTCCATCCACGTAATTTTCTCATCTAAAGAGGGCGGGCGTTCTTTCATACCGTTCTACAGAGATCAACGTGTAGAATTGTATAAACTTCTCCAATCTCGAAGGATGAATTCGATATTAACCGCCGCATCGGCTTTGTATTTCACGGGTAAACGTTTTTATATCATGAAATATCATGAAAAATACTGGGAACATTTTTAAGCACGAAACCCAGAAGTAAAGCAGCATTTTTCACATAAAAAATATAGGATGATGAAGGAAGACTTCAAAAAGTTCGTCACTGTGAACTCTTATATACATAAAACTTTAATGCGACAAATGCATTGTTCAAAGTATGACCTGGAAGTTTTCTTCTAAGACGCAAACTTTTTGTATGCCATAAAATTGCTAGCGAAAGCCTGGAATTTTAAAAAAACATGCTTATTATACGTGTTAGAATAGATATAGGTGGAAATAGAGAGTGATATAAAAAGTCACAGTTTAAACTTATTCTAATGAAATATTTAAGAGTAGTATAAAGCTATGCATATATTGTAATCAGATACAGAACAGGATATGAGATAGTCAGATACTCATATTATGAGCTAAGTGTGATTCTGTATCGGGGATAAAACTGTTATACCTCGTCCATTAGTTACGTAGATATATCAGCAAATAGTTACCAACATAATTCTGTATACCCAGGAGATTGTCTTTAACATATTTGCTGCTTGAAACCACCTAACAAGATAAAATCATTTCAATAAAAATGCCATTAGTTTAAAATTTGCACTCTACCAAAAATGACTGATGACATAACGAGTACGTTCATGATCTATGGAGCGAAAACTGACAGTGTACTTGTCAGTCAGACGACCTGGCAAACGCTTCTCGTGGTGCATTTGTAAATTATTTTCAATTTTTGTCTTAAATTTGTCTAGTAGTGGAAAAAATTGTATATACACCATGGTGGTGAAGACATTTATAAGCCTCGCACCTTATTCTGCTCGGTGCAAAGCCTCTCGCTAAATGATTTTGGTGCTCGGTCAATAATAATAGTCTTCATCACCTTGGTGTATAAGATACTATTGTTGGACTTATTTTTTGTTAAAATCAGTAAGGGTTGTCTTTTCAGTATTGCAGATAAGAATATAGCAACATAGCTATATTTACTCTTTACATTTTTATAAATATGCTCTATAGCCTAGTGGTGTTTGACTATGGTGCGGACGATCGAGGTTCGATCCTCACTGGAAGTTTATTCTTTTTAGTCGTGGAGAAAGTATAGTCTTTTACTTGTGTAGAAAAGCTCACTCACTCACTCGCTGCGCTCGCTCGTTTTGGAAACTTCATCCGCGTGACTAATAGCCATCATTCTGCACTCGTTGAAGAATATACTATTTTCCACTACCAGCTGTGAGGTGACAATTATTGCTTCTTCTACCCAACTGAGAAGTTAAATTCCTCTATTAGTGGTTAATAATTTTTTCTATCATTAACCTAGGTCAATAATGAATAAATTCAAATATTTTGAGGATTTAGAGATAGTAGTTCAACAAAAACTTGTGCAACATAATTTTGCATACCCAGGAGATTGTCTTTAACATATTTGCTGCTTGAAGTTACCTACCAAGATAAAATTATTTCAATAAAAATGTCATTAGTTTAAAATTCGCGCTCTACCAAAAATGACTGATGACATAAGAAGTTTATTCATAATCTATGGGTTAGGTGAGGAGCGAAAACAGACAGTGTACGTGCCAGTCAGACGACGGGGTAAGCGCTTCTCGTAGTGCGTTGTGGTGTACAGTGTGAAGTATAAATTAAATAGTTTATGAACGCTCACTTTGTACCCAAGGTGTTGGGCTGTGAACGCACTTTAGCACTATTACTTTTTTATGATTAACATAGAAAACGCCGACAATCTCTATGCCCAAAATATTACGCAAAAAGTCTTGATCCTTTTTATTGTAGAAAAGCTTCCTACAAATTGTCATTGGTAATGTACATGAAATAGTCAAAAATTTCACAGTTTTCGAGAAATTGTTATTAATAAATAAATGCAGCATACATAGACCTGCGAAAATTGCGATGAGCTTATTTGTTCTGTTCGTGTCCCTGCTAGTCTGTTTAAGTATTAAATCTGGAAGAGGACGACCACTTTCCTTCAGTTTTAATAGTTTTTCAAAATTTAGTTCGCTCTTAGTTCTCAAATTTTGAACCATTTGCACTACAGACAAGATAAAAGGAGTAGAATGAACTAACACAAAATAATTAAAATACAAGTTCTCAAAAAAACCGAATCAAAAATCAAAGTAATAACAATCATTACTTAGTACGTCAAAACACAACTCATTGTTCTCATTATTCCGCTCAAAATGCTCTCCTTCAAATCAAAATACAGCGCGACCTGTCAACCTCTCTACCCATCTCTAAGCGCGAAAGTCGATATTAACCATAGAGATACTACAAATAGAGACAACAAGCCAGCTTCGAACCCGTCAGCATATACGAGAGAGAGATAGAAATTAGGAGGTTTATACTGTCTTTCCCTAATAGCGTGTATATAGCATGTATATATATATATATATATATCGTCTGTCCTTTTCTCTCTGGAGTTCAGACGGTCATTCCCACTTATAGAGCGCCCTATGGCTTGTTGCCTCTATATGCAGTATCTCTATGATATTAACCGGGCTTTTGACCCAGCACATGTAAGTTTTGGGCGTGCTTCTCTCACGCCACGAAGATCTTCTGCGCTCAGCAATTTCCGTCCCCACTTAACACCCTGAGTTCAACAGTGGGCGCCAGCCCGCTTTCCAATTTTGATACTTTGAAACGCTTAAGATAAATATTCAATTATTTTTTTAGATTACATTGTAATATTTTTCTTATTCATTTAAATAGTTTTTACCGTGGGTTGAAATTATACGCTCACTTTGGCTAATCATTATTGGTTTATTGAGGAAACACTTACACACTATCATAAACTTAATTTCTCCACGACTAAATAATAGCGCACAAATTATTTTTACATATTTAGCTGCATAATGATATAAATTCTTCACACCAGTGAATAATAAAAAAAATTCACTCTCGTTAGCCAATCACATTCTATTATTATCAGAATTCACGCTAAAATGAATTAAAACGAATAAATCAAATTGTCTCCTTAAAACATCAAATACCTAAGAACGCAAATCGCTTCTGACAGCGCGTCGTTTGAAACGTCAAAATAATTAGAAAATCATAATTTTACGTATTATAAGAGAAAAAAATGGATCACAGTAGCGATAGTGAATATGTACGCCTCCCGGAATTAATTTAATTTAGAAATGTAAGGGTTTCGATTAAAAATATGAGTTACGTATATATATTTACTCTTTACATTTTTATAAATATACTCCATAGACTAGTGGTGGTTGACTATGGCGCGGACGATCGAGCCTCACTGGAAGTTTTTTCTTTTCATCGTTGAGAAAGTATAGTCTTTTACTTGTGTAGAATGGCTATTATTCACTTGGATGATTCCAAAACTCACTCGCTGCGCTCCCTCGTTTTGGAAACTTCATCCGCGTGAATAATAGCCATCATTCTGAACTCGTTGAAGAATATACTATTATCTACAATTGTCATATTTATAACGGGAACGATTTGACACTATTTTCAATGTCATAATGACGTATATTACCGCACTAGTGCGTTTTTGGATACATTACCGCACTAGTGCGATAATAAGAATCTAGAAAAATATTTATACCAGAATTGAATATTTAAAATAACACTGGAAATTGCATTTTCAATTTCCGAAGAAGATTGTTTTCGTTTGAACTCATTTTGATAGATCTTTGTTCTTTCAACTTTGACAATTTGATGACATAACTAATTTATTTTATTTCCACAACTTTGTTGCTATGGTCACAGAATATGATACACTGTAACCTTATGTTTGCAGTCGATATTTTTAAAAATACGTTGGATTCCTTTTTTTTAAATTTTATGATATAGGTAATGTTAATAATACTAATAAACAGTTGTAGATAAAATTTTGTACGTAACACGTGTGATAGGAATTATTAACGGACTTATGTAATTATACAACTCGGCCTACGGCCTCGTCGTGCAAACTTCTCATGCGTGCGTTAATAATGTCCATATCCCACTAATTACGTAAATAGCTATTATATGCACACTACTTAATGTATACTAAATTATCTACGCTCGGTATAATAATTGTCCTAATTTATCTTCAACACTTAAATATTGCACTATTTATACTCACTATCTGTTCACACACTGTATTATATACTATGCCGCAGGTCTCTACATTGAGCAAAAATTGTTCAAATTGTACGACTATACGACAAAAATCCACACGGACAGGCAGATGCTGCTTTGAAATTTTAGGGGGAGAGGCTTAGGAGCCCGTAGGTCGTGTTATGGGTTCGAGCAAGGCCTGAATCTATCTCGAAATATGTGTTTAAAAGGAAACAGCATAATAGCAATGCTCCGAAATTTTAAATCTCGACTGGGTTAGCTGACGGTTTTCCCACCGCTACACAAACAGCCGATTGTTGTTTTCGTACTTCCAATAATTTAAATTTTACGTAGTAAAATTTCAGGCGGCGTAATATGACTTTATTTCAGGTTTTTTTACAACTTTATACGAGTAGCTGACGCGTAATCGCCCCTCTACGATGCAGCTGACGATTTTTTTCTTGCTCAGTATAACGTCGATATGAAAAAAGTTTCAGCCAGCGTACTATAACTCACTTATTTTTTTTTACCTCTTTCGCAGCCTCCCACACTCACACCCACCGCTACTAACTATCGATGTTAATATCAGCCGGCTTACTATGACTTTTGCATTTGCAATGCTACCTCCCGGTCTAAGTCCTTCGCAACTCTAGAACCTTCTTGAATTCACCACCTTCTACGTATTCGAAGCTTCCAGAACAGTCGGTAATAAACCATCGCATTACTCTGTTACGGAATCTTCCAGAAAGGTTGCATTCGCCAAACTTTATAGTCCACGACAGGACCGGCTTCTGAATCACTGAGTTCGTAACAATATTTTAATGACCTCCTGGAAGAGCCACCCCTGCGGACTTTCCCCTTTTTCTGCTACAATTTAATTACTTTACACTATCTGCCGTGAGTTATACTTTCAATAAATCGTCTTCAACATCACTCCGCCTTTATTTTGCAGCTTCTACATAGAACATTCCGAAACTTTGGATTGCTTCTTCAAGTTACTATGAATTTCCGACGGTTCCCTGCTGGAGTTCTTTTGTAATAACAAGTTGAGTGACAAGCCGAAATCCGTCACTGTTCGATTTCCAGTTCATTCGGAGTTAAGTAGATTAATAGAATGCTTACCTGCCACAGATTGATTTGTGTGAGGAAAATAAGAGCAATTTTCCCTAAGCACTGGAAAAAAAATGGAAAACGAATCTTGAAATTGGAGTTTTTGTAGAGATGGAGGATTACGATTTACGTTTATTGAATAAATTGATCGTTCCAATCTTCTTCAATTATAAAGGGAATTAAATACAAAATTGCGATGGAAATAAGTCAATTTGATATTAAAGTACGCCTCTCTCGGAATAAAACATAACGCTAACAATCAACCTAAGCTATAAAATATTCTGTCTTCAATTGACAGAAAACGGATACTTCATGGTGGTAATTTGAGTCTTAGAAGAAAAAAGTGGGTCATGATGAGGTTTAAGGTTTAGACCTATTTTTTTGGGCCGAGATGGGAAACTTATGTTCGAAGGGGTCCTTAACTAGTACCCAGAAAATGTTGGACTCATCCCCACAGGAATGCCTACCAACCAAACCCACCTCAAACTCGCCATTACTCCCGCCTTGGAATCACTACCCTAGCTTACTTCAAGACAGGCGGCGGTTCCTCATACACTCTCCGCCATCTTTTTTCTTCTATCAATCCTACCTCTCACATGCCATGCCGAGTCTTTCTCTTTCCCTAATCATGCTCTCTACTACGCCACTTATCTCCATCCATTCCTTCTCGCCCCTCAACATAATTCCACCATATTATTCCAATACACCACCTCTCCCAGTTTATTTTCCAGCTTCTTCAAAACTTTCTCTTTCTTCCAACATCTAAACACATGTCCCATATCATCCTCCACTTCACATCTCTCGCATACTCCGGTTTCTCTTTTCCCAATCTTGTGGAGGTAACCCACTCTCGACCCATGCCCTGTGAGCACCTGCGTCAAGAAGTAGTTCACCTCATCGAATTGTCGGCCCACCTAATTTATCCTGCTCCCAATCGCTCCTTTTAGCGCGCCCTCATACTTACAGGCTTAGACCTGCACTCCTTACCTCAGTAAGAGAAAGTTTATTACTTGTTTTTGTAGAGTACAAGGGTTCCAACGAATCTTTGACCGACCAGAAGCTCAGAAACTTAGAGTTTCATGAAAATGTGAGAAAACACGTCAAATTTGATGAGCGGAGAGACGAATTTGCATACACAATTAATAACAAAACATGCAACCTCCTGTAGCCTCGCATCAAGCCTCAATTTTTGAATATCAAGTTTGGACACATCATTTGATCGATTTATTGGTTCCGCACCACCAGTCAAAGCTTCCAGACTTCGGCTCTTCAGCCTTTAGGCTTTTGGTTGTAACTTTTATGTAAAGAGACTTGTAGCCCATATTAACAGTCTTTCCACTAGGTCATTCTTGGAAAAATCCTGCTTTGGGTATTCTAATTCTAGGAGTCTATATTTCCAATTGGACACTGCTTATGATATGACTTTGAGAATATTTTGGCTGGAGCTATTTCATTTATTGAAAATACTCTTGAGTGCTTGAAATGATCTCCGCTAACCTCCATGCAATGATCAAGCATGAGACTTCTTTCTCAGGTCCTACCTTTCAGCAAAATTCGACTTCAACTCTAAGTTGTAGAAGCTAAAGTGACTTACTAGAGATGCGTTTGAAAATTTGATTACTGTTTATCTTCTCTCCCAGCTTTTTTACGTTTGTATTATTTAAAATCATTCAATTTACTATAAAAAAAACATTTTGTACATCTTCGCTCTGCCACCCTGCAGTGGCGGCTCAATAATTTATCCAGTAAACAGCACCATGAATATTTTGTTGATTATTCTTCATTTCATTTCTAAAATTTTCTAATTTCACAATTAATTCCCCCTTTTCACTACTTATTTTAGAATCTGACAGCTCTGAGGCTAGATTCCACAAACATCTCTCTCGAAACACAGTTGCCATTTTTTCTACCAGTACAATTGCTAAAACCGTAACAAATTGCGCAAGTGGCAACACTCTCCGGAGGCTTAGCTTCCATCGGTTGGGATAATATACGAACTACGGAATACAGAATACGAGCATGGGTTCGTGCGTGCTTGTTTTGTTTTAGATGATTAGCGGGAATAATAAAGTTTTGTTTTTACTTAATCCTTTTAAATTAATATTTAAACAAACAGATGTTATTTTTCAAATTTCACAACATAAATTACCTGATATAATTTATTCAAGAGAGCGTTTGAAGCATCTGATTGGAAAAATTTCAAGTTTCCGTAATAGAGAATCTCATTCTTATTTGAGAATTTTTCAACTGATGAGGCTCCTCCCGTGTAAAGTAGGAAAACATAATTTGGTAGACAAGAAACCGGAAGTACATTGGGTATAAACAACTTTTTTATGAAATTTTAGATATTAAAGGTCAAATCGAGATTCGATTTTCTGATTTACATGAATTGAGGTTCTTCGACGAATAAAAGCTTATTCCGATGTTTTTTACAAGAGTTTTCAAATACACTTTTAAATAACTTAGTTCTAAAATATAAGTTTTTTTGATAAAATAGCACTACACAATGAATTATGCGAAAAAAAATTTTTGGCAAGAGAAACTCTATACCTCCACGTTGGTTTTTGCTGGACAACAATTAATTTGGTCACTGAAGTAGCTGGTAGTATGCGAAGATTGAATTAACTGGCTGAATAATTTTATGTCCAGCCTCCTTTCTTAAAAAGTTCACGAGCCGCCACTGCCACCCCGTGTCTGTTTTATTATAAATATTTTATTGAATCAAGTTGCGTGAGATTGATATTTTGATTTGGTTCATTACTCGCGGACCACCCTGTATTCTACGTCAATTACTTTTATACATGAAATTCATCTACGTTAAATGTAGATTTTGCTATAATTTTAACAAAAATTCATACCTCCACTACTTTTACCGGTTTCCAAATACATTTCAATGACCTTTTTTTTATTCCCGATAAATTGCGTATATCCGACGTTATTTCGATTTTGTTTACACAGCCCTTTAGAATTTCGGTCCGTTCGTTTTATTAACTTGTCCTTTTCGAAAAGGATCATTTGTTACAACTTGTTCTGTTTCATTTTTGAAATGTAATCATGACCAGAAGGTGTGATGGCATAAGTCGGAAAAATAACAAATCTTCTATTCGATCGAATTGATCGCACCAGTCATCTGAGAAACTAGAAAACACGTTGAAAATGGATAGTATAAAAAATAAAACGTTCTAAGAATTACAGTGAAATTCATGGAAAGTTGAAGCAAATGTTAATATCAATTATACAGGTAGAGTTCATATAATAACCTTCTTGGTGTGCGTCATCGATTGTTAATGTCATTCTAACACTTTAAGTTGGAATAAAGAGGAAAAAGCAGGTCTGTGAATGATCCTAATCAAAATATCACAATAATGAACCGTTTAAATGTATTACGGACGTTAACCCTAATCTTTGACTTAAAAATTTGATTAGTTGATGCTTAGAATACGCGCAAGTGCGACCTATCAATCGGGAGAAATTACAGCTTTTAAAATAGGATGCAGACGTATCTTTCGTAGCGGCAATGTGTCTTACGTCTGAATCCAATGTCCCACTGATAGTTCTCGTAAGGTCTGTACTTTGTTGTTTACGGTGAATTATTATTTATGAAAAGTGAATATGAATCCTATTGTTATATAAATTTAAATAAGAGAAAAATATGCCCAGATACACTGAAACGTTAACTTTGTTAGTTAACATTTCAGATATTAAAAATGTGCAATAATGACTTCAGAATTTTGATTTTTGGTGGAATAGTCTATATATATTACCTAAAAATATTTCATTCAAATATTTAATAAATTATTTCACTTTTATGATTTGTGGTATAAACTAATAGACCAAAAATCAATATCCAAGAGGTATTTTACCGCGAAATTTAAAATTTCGAATGGTCTTTAAATACGGATGAGAAAGGTACCGGCAGGTCTTCTCTCATCGTCTGTTGACATAGCAAGTTGGAACTGTGCAGTAGTCCAAGTAATAATTTTAACAATTTACACAAAATCTAATAGGCAGCCGTAACTTTTTAAGTTCCCATCTGGATTACTGGTATGTTATTTCTCTTGTTACATTCATATTTTAAAAATTTCAAAATTCAATATTAATATTCAATGAGTAATTTTTTTTGTACTAAATGGATACCCATGCCAAATGGTTATACCTTTCCTCTCCTATCTATCTAAGTTTTATATTAGATATTTTTAGTTTAAAATTATTGTTACTTATATTTTTTTCAATTCAAATCATATATTTGTCCAGGATGAATCCTTAGGTTCAATTTTTAAATTGTAACTATTGAGCAGGACAGATATCCTCATGCTAAAATTTTTTTTGTTATTTTTTTACTTATACCGAAATAATTATTGTAGCACAGTTCTCTGGACACAGTTCTCTGGACACAGTTCTCTGGACACAGTTCCCTGGACACAGTTCTCTGGACACAGTTTCCTGGAACACAGTAGTGGAGTACCTATATTAAGTTCCTGCAAACAGTTCATGGAGTAGTAGCTTACCGGATACAAATTTTTTTTGGAGACATAAAGTTCTTGCATAACAATATCCAAAGCTATAGTTTCCTGGATATAGTTTACCGGATAAAAGTTTTTTTTTTAAACATAAAGTAACCTGGATACAGTTTCCCAAGTACCGTTTCCTGTATACAGTCCATAGAAGCACATCAACAGTTCCAGCTCAACTTCATCTTCATCCTCATATGTTTTTTATGTGCTAAGTATTTTTTTATATATCCTTATTGTTTACTAACCCATTTTTTTTGTAATTCCAAAATCGTAATTATATACATTTTTTTTACGTAGTAGTTTTATTTATTATACAGATAAGTTCTTCCTTTTTTTAAACAGATTAAAAGTTAGCTGACCTTTAGATTTGATTTTCTTTCTAATTTTCTTTTAGGAAAGAAAAATAATTGCCCCAAAAATTGCTTTCTCTTTTTTTTCTATTTTTGCTAAAAAAATTAACTTCTTTTTACATCAATAAGGTAACAAAGCCCTGTGAACTGGCTTGGTTTACCTCAAAATCTATTGGTTAGTTAAGCAAGAACATGCATTATTCAACATCATTTTTTTAACGTCATTGGACTTTTTAGTGTTTCACTGGCGCTCAACGACATTCAACAACAATTTGGTTTCAACACGGAAAAACATCAGCATTTCAAAAGTCATCATCAAGAAGGCTATTGTATTTACTATAGAATAGTTGTGGTTGAGAAGAAACATGGATTATATATTAAAAATAATTTGGCGTAACTGTACCATCTGTGGCCCGTGGCAAATTCTTTTGATGGGGCCCTATCAGTAAAAATAGTCACGTTGTAGATTTCCAGCGTACTCAATTACACGTTGTATATGTATGTCCCACTAATGGCCGTAGGCCTCCTCTCTTAGGTGAGAGGGAATGGTCTCTAGTACCGATTAACGATTAACTTGAAATTGTATTATGGTCTTTAGATCTCTCACTTTGGATTTTATGCAGAGCTTATAAAAATTTAATTTTCAATTAAAATAAAATACTCAGGTACAATGTAAAAAATGTTTTTGAGCTCACGGCTTCTTTGGCCGGGTCCCTCTTGGGTCGGGTCGGGGGCCCGTGGCTTTTTGCCAGCCCTGTCACCCTATTGTTTCGCCACTGAAAAACGTGAACCTTGTGTTTTGCATAAAAAAGAAAATAAAATCACAGTATACTGCTGTCTTGTTTTCTAAATATGGATACAGCAACTTTGGAAGCGAGCACAAATCCACACGTCTCATTAAACTTATGTAAGTTCAGTAGTCAGTGTTGAAAATCGAATTAATATATTCGTTGAATTATCTTAAATTATTAATATAAAAAATGCAGCGCGAGTGTACAGGGTTATTCATCATAAATTACCCACCCCCTATCATCGTTAGGTATTATTACTTTTAGAAAAAAAAAGTCTTGTATAAAAGTGGTTTGGCTGGATTTTCTTAATATTCTATCAAAAAATCAGTAGCGTGCGTATTTAAGGGGATACAAAAAGTAATAGCTCTTTTTTAAATGGGCACCCTGTATATTCTTACATTTTTGCTATGGACTTTTTGTACCGTTTTTGAGTTATGAAATGTTGTAAATCTGAGTTTTAGTA
>CAJUYG010004842.1:0-15483 GCA_910591675.1 Galerucella calmariensis | reverse complement strand
AATAAAGGGGATGCTGCTAGGGGTGAGGGGGTGGCTTTTCCAGTAAGTTTAAATAAGCCATAATGCTTGCCCCTTCCAATATAAATTGACGTGTTTTCGAACTTTTTCTAAATACCAGTATTACAAAAGTTATTGAAGGTGGATACTTTTATCTGAAAAGCACTGTATAAGGGTTGTTTACCGATCGACAGCAATGTTTGGAGACTCAGAGTAGTGACGCCCCCAACTTTGCTGGAGACCGGTAAAACCCTCAACGTTCGATATGCTTATATAATCTTTTGCGCGATCGTATTGAAATATATTTCAAATAAAATAATTTTTCCAATTTTTTTGTTCTTTCTGTGAAATTGTTTTCATGCTCATTTATTATTTATTTTTTATATTGTTCTGTTCGGTTTTGTTCATTAAAAAAATATGGATCTTTTAAATTTTTTTGCTCCTTTTGTGTAATGAATGAGGTAATATTTAGGACCACTAAAATGTATGTCGGAGTGAGACGTCGGTGAGTAGTTTACTCACCGTTCAGACGTCGGTGAGTAAATTACTCACCGACGTGTTGGACTTAGAAACCAGTAAACACAACTTACCGTCCTGACAACCAATGCTGTAAATAAACAAAAAAGATCGCGCAAAAATGAAATGGACATGAAGGGCCTTGAAAATAGTAATCAAGCTATGAAAATGTGCGCCAAAATACTGTTTTCGATACTGAATCTAACCAAAAAAATTAAATTAAATTGATTGTGAAATGCGGATTTTGAAGGTGTGCTCTCAAACTAAATGGGTCACTTTGTAAAAGTGATACTCTACATAATTATTGTCGGAAGAAGACCCAGCTGATACGCTTGAGAACGCGTGTGACTAGCATACAGCCGACTGACGATTTTTCTTATTTATATAATTATATATGAACTACCATCTTTATAAATTTCAGTTGCGTTGAAATTACTGCAACTCAAAATGTGATTTGCATGTTTTTATGACTAGCTGACGACTTTTCCACTGACACTGGAACCCAAAATTTTCTCAACGTGTTTTCGGTCCACACGTTAGCTCACCCACTCCCTGTCATTATTATGCCTTAGAGCACAATCAAATTTAGCATTCAATAAATTATGATTAGGGTTAAGATTGGTCACAAAAAACTATCACTTTCTCCCGGGCTATTAAATATAATAAATATGATTGATTTAAGTCAACCACTGTGTATAAATCGCTAACATTATTTTGGCTCGACCTCCTTCCGTTATTAACTATTACCAATAACTGTTTGCTTTGCCCAAATTGAACAATGTAAATATCAATAAAATGGATAACGGATATTGTGAATTTGCATAATATATGGCAAGCTCGCTTCCCAAACGTATATTTAAACATCTAAAAATACATACATACATTCTAAAAAAATTTGGAAACATTTGTTTTCTGATGTGAGTTGAATGTTATTTTTCGGGAGACGTAGTCTCTGGTAACAAAGCATACAGGTAGCTACAAAACAAATCATATAATTGAATTTTCAATAAATCGAAGCTTGGCATACGGTGTGGGCCACAGAAAAACGTTAACCCTGATAATTGATTCAACTTCATCCAATATTATGAAAATGCTGAAACAGGACGATTTCGATTCCAATCCACTATTTGTTTTTTTTTTTAATTGAAACCTGATCTTCAGAGTGAACTACTATTGTGTAATGGCTCCATGACTATCTTTTCAATATATCACCTTTGATATTTTTCTATGCCATAATAAAAGAGTGAAAAAAAGGGTTACAGGGTCCTAAAAATCACATTTTTTATGTTTAGGTCGTTTTTTTCAAAACCATTCAATTATGGACCAAACACTCAATATTAACTTTTTAAGTGCTATTCATGACTAATAAAAACTTATTGAAAGAATAAAAAGGAAAAGAGACATTTTTGATTACCCTGTATTACTTTTTTTTCCTATTAGGCCTGAACAGCAAGAGAAAATATCATCTTAATGTTTTTATTTTATTATTTTTTTCTGGGGAATTGAGTGGTATTCCTCATTCAAGAAGGAAAACGAAATTCTAGTTCACTTTGGACTGAAATTGTGATCTCGTGGCCGGAACTTGATAAATGACGATTGATGGAAATTTCGAAAAATCGCTGACTGCTCCTTCCTCGTATGGTATAATTTCCTAATGAAAAAACTACTCCACGTGGCAACAAACAAAGCGCACCCGTAATGCCACACAGCATTTTTTACACTCAGTATGTATGGAACGAATACGATGTCTTATATTTTTTGGTTTATTTTGTTAACTTTTCCGAAGTACGAGAAAATATCCACCAAACAATATCCCTTTACTCTGGAAAAACAGTTCATATTTTCAATATACACAGGACTTTGAGATTATTTATGATATATTGATTTTACAATGTTTGGTTTTGCCGATGCTTTTGAGTAGAGTTCAGGAGGAGACCTAATTATGTTACAAATGGATATCATGAACTCATAAAATGCCAAGCATGAGCCGAACAAGCTCCAATGAATGATCGTACCTTTTCGTTAGCTCAGGGTATAAGTGAGACATTTGCATACTAGGACTGTTATCCCTGCAGCATTTTCAGAAGTTTAACCCTTACGACTGGTCGACCATGGCTTCAAGTCGATATTTCAGATCTCTTCCCACTTGCAGAACAAACATAAACATAATCTGATCACACTGATAACATGCAGATAAAATAAACACTGATGAATTAAAATGAAGAACTGATGTTGAATTTCATCTTTGGATGCCTAGAACTCGGAAACCAGGGACGGTATAAAAAATGTCTATATAAACTACAAGCATTATTTTGGCTTGACCTAAGCGCACCCGAATTTTTTTTCCTAGGAATGTATACTTTTTGACAAGACTATTCGCTATTCATTCAGCTTCCAATTCAAACATACCTCTTTCCTGCAGTTACTTACTCAGCCCTTATTATTTTAAAATGAATTGAATAAGGGTTATAGATGGTAAGCTTTTAAGCCAGGTACTTGTTTTCTTGATCAATGAAGCTTATACATATTGTTTAAGAGGAGTTTATTGGAACTTTAGTTCTTCACGTCAGGTTATGTTTGAGCGAACAGGGGTCGCGACGCAAAAGATCTGACCGTTACGCGTTACGTTACGCTATGTTATGTTACGTTACTTCGTTATGTGCCTTGCTTGCGTGCTTGTGCTCTCTCCTTAGTCTTTCTCTCGTTTACGAAGCAGCGATTCATATGCTCCGACCCTGATTCGAACCCGGGCAGCCCGCGAGGAATGCGAGCACCACTGAACCACCGTTGCTATATTAAAATTCTATGCGAAGCTGGTATTTGCAGTGCTGGTGATCTACTTGAATTTGTTCGGATAAATTTTTACTATTATTTCCATAATTTTTTTTGAGCGATTAAGGGGTCTAGCACATTTACTTTTCGAAATACAGGGTGTTGAAATTTTGAAAACTTGAATGCTTTAATTCGATAACTTTAAAATGGATGGATAAATTGATTTGACATTTGGCAGGTTGTTTTTAAATGTAAAAGGGCATCTTTTGAAAGAAATAGTAGTTTGTGCAACTAGTGTGGATATGATGGCCATATCGCACGAGGACGAAGTTTGAGCACGACGCCGTAGGCGGAGTGCTCAATCGTTCAAGTGCAATATGGACAATCCACACGAGTCGAGCAGCATATTTTTTCTACGACCCACTCAAGAAAAAATCTAGAAAATAAAAATTTATATGAACTGTAATATACTCGTAACTTCAAATTGAAAATTTAACATTCCAATTTTATGTTTCCACTAATTTTGTGGTAAACGTAGAGTTCTTGAATGTCCAATTTGTATAATGCTACGGTTTCCTTTTTTAAATATACGATGCTGTTATAAGTAGATGTTGCCAGTCGAACTCCCTCATGAAGAGTACCGTACCATTATCTATAATAATGAATATTCTGCTAAATATTTTAAACGTCTACCTGTTGTCGTTATTGATAACAAGCAGAACAATTATTTAAAAATAAAATTAACAATCGAAAAAAACTTCCTCACGGGAATTGAACCCGGGTCCACTGCGTGAGAGTCTGGTATGCTTACTACTCGACCACCAAATAATATGCGAATCATTCATCTATAACGTTAGATGTATTACATAATTTTTGCTTGAAAGGAACGAAAGTTCCTACCGTGTGTCCCGCCACACGTTCTACCTTTTCTCATTTATACACTTCCTGCAAGATCACATTAAAAGCACTTTGCGTGTGGTAGTAGAAAATCATTCTATTTATGGTTTTGGAGAAAGATGGAGTAGAACGAAAAACTTAGAGTTCGGCTGGAAATTGCTACAACACTCTGAGAATGAAGTTAATTGATACATCAATTTCTCACAGAATTAACGCAAATATAAATCAATCGGAAACGTTATTTGTAACTGTCCATCCAACATGGGTAGCCTTCGGTCGACACCATCAATTGTATAAGAGAAAGTGGCTGATGAACGAGCTGAAAGAAAGTCGTTCTACTTTTAAGGAGGGTGTACAATAAATCCAGATAAGTCGGAAAACATCTCCATGACCTGTGCAATGTACAATCGAGAAATCTACTTAGGGTACATAGCACTTTGGTGAACAGACAGAATTGTCTGGAAATTACTGGTACCATTAGCAGGTCACTGTCAGCAGCCATCTGAATCCTTCTGGACCCACTTCCTGAGAGAGCTCTTGTTAGGCGGACACTAGATGGACTCCAGATGGACAGGCTTGTATATAGCGTAGCAGATTGTTAGCGAATACTGGAATTCACAGTATTTTGGCAATTTCCTTTAACATAATGCATCTGACAATATACTACGACCTTCCTTACAACTTCCTTACTCCAAATAGCCATAGCTGGTTCGTCACTTACAAAGTACTGCTAAGAGCAGACATCTATTGGTACATAGATGGCTCAAAAGTACACACAGGCTCTGGTGCAGGTGTATACAGGGTGAGACCAGGACAGAACCTGCCTAAGATCTTAGGCTGTGATAGAGGCGTGAATGATCACTAAATTTTTTCTTGGGTACCCAAGTGGCATCAAAAACACCTATCTCTCACGTGTGACGACAAACTTGGTATCTGACTGCCCAGAAAGACTCTCCTCAATAGAAATACTTGGAAGTTTTACTAGTGTGAGATTCTGGCCAATGTGGTTTGAATGGTAATGGAAAGGTAGAATCTCTAGTAAGTGAATATCTTCTCAATATACAAGTGAGTGTATCGCAGATAGTTTTATCAAACTGATACGTTCAATTGGCTACCAATAGAGCTTTGCCAAACAAATCTTGAATACCTGGACTGCGAAAAGACTTTTAGATATTTGTTATAATGCACCAGGATTGGTTCATTCAAACACGTCACTTAACTCTGGAAATGTCACAGAGCAGGTGTCAAACTTACATTGTCCAGCAGGCCTCGTAACGGGCCAGTGTCGTTTGAATAATCAAATGGTAAAACTGGGATCTCAGAAGATCCAACGTTCTCAGAAATATGCTGAAACATACGAATATGTACTTGGCTCTGCTCCGCCGTGGTTATAAACACCTAAAGTGGATATTAACCCCAAGGCCACCATGACGATGACCTGACGGAGGCACCCAAACACAGTGAGTTCGTCTCTCCCGGAGGAGCGGATGAACCTCTAAAGCAAATTCCACTCCATTCAACCTACTCATGGGCAAGGACGTTGGAAAATAGGTAAATATTATACAATACAACCTCCAACACAAAAAGGCGGCAACGGCAACAATATGTCGCCAACTTGATGCAATAGAGGATACAATAGCTTTTATCCAGGAGCCCTGGATAATAAAGACTAAAATTACTGGTTTCAGTAGCCTAACGGGTCGAATTTTCAAACTACCAAGCAATCAGCAACCTAGGACAGCTGTTCACGTCCCAAGGAAATACAGAGCCTTTCCGATGGCGCAATTCTGCACCTCAGACCTTACTGTGGTTGAAGCGGAGTGCCCAGATGGAAAAGGTGAATATACGGCGTTGGTACTCGCATCGGTGTACTTACCTTCAGATGCAGCCACCCTACCACCGACTTAAGAGATGGAGGTACTAGTGGATCACTGCCTTAACCAGAGAGTGGAGCTGATATTAAGTTGTGACTTAAACTCTTACCACATGAGCTGGGGTAGCAAGGAAATCAACGTCAGAGGTAAGTCTCTTTATGAATATATAATTAAGAAAGATCTAATTATCTCAAACAGAGGCACGGAGCCGACATTTATTAATGCCCGTAGTCAGACATTCATAGATATTACGCTGGCGACAGCCAAAATATCAAACAAAATTCAGGTCTGGCAAGTGTCGGATCATATTTCTATGTCAGACCACCGCTGGCTGACCTATACGGTAAGCCAGGATATCAGGACCGCTGCAAAATCCCGCGACCCGAAGAGAACGGATATAGCTCTCTACAATCGTCTCTTAAAAGGTGCTCTGCGGGAAACAAAGGTCCTGACTCCTAGCAATAATGAGGAACTGGAAAGGTACACAGTATGTATCCAAAACAAAATAGACGTTGCCTATAAGGAGTCCTGTCCGATGAGGATGGTTCAGACAGGTGGCACGACCAATACCTGGTGGTGCCCTGAACTGGAACACCTCAGAAAGACAGCGAGAACGACCTTTAACAGGGCAAAACTAACAAAACTCAAAGAGGACTGGGGAATATATGAAGCCAACCTCAAGGAGCTCAAAAAAGTCTGCAGACAAAAGCAAAGAGAAGCCTGGAGAGCCTATTGTGAGGCAGTCGAAGACTTCCCACAAATTTCCTTGGCTACAGAAGGCACTCTCGAACGACCACCATAAGAGTATCGGCATCCTGACAGGGAAAATGGCGACAAGGCCACCAACCTCCATGAGAGCGCTGAGAAACTCACTTCCCAGGTTCTGTCTTTTCTGGAACGTCGAACTGGAAGGAAGTACCAACAACACCCTCACAATCCGACTGACAATCTGCTAGTGCAGTAATTGATGAGGACAAGATAAGGTGGAGCCATATCGGACTTCTCCCCCTTCAAGTCACCAGGAACTGACGGAATAAGACCAGCCTTACTTCAATGGGGAAAGGATATTCTTATACCGCACCTGGTTGGAATTTTCAGAGCCTCTTTAGCTCTGAAGTATATTCCCAGTAAGTGGAGAGAAGTAAGAGTGGTATTTATACCCAAACCCGGTAGGATGGACTACACCTTACCAAAAGCATTCCGATAAATTAGTCTCACATCGTTTTTTTTTAAAAACGATGGAGAGGTTATGTGAGCGGTATATAAGAGATGAAGTGCTAGTTCACAACCCACTTAATCCAAATCAGCATGCATATACTCCGGGAAGGTCCACTGATTCGGCCCTCCACCAAGTGGTTGGCAGAATCGAAATATTATTGGACAACAAAGAATCCACCCTGGGTATATTCATAGACATCGAGAGAGCGTTTGATAAAACAACCTTTCCAACAGCTCAACTCCAGGAATGTACCTTTGGTAGTAGGAGAATGGATACTCAATATGCTATCTAGTAGAGCAATGAGTATCAATGTAGAAGACATCACAATAAGAGGACTGGTCATGAGGGGATGTACACAAAGAGGAGTCCTATCACCCCTTCTGAGGAACATAGTCCTGGATACCCTGATTGATCACCTCAACAATAATGGATTCTACACAATTGCATATGCAGATGATATAGTTATCTTGCAGGCTGGCAAATTTGTGAACACACTGTGCGATATAGCGCAGGATGGGCTCAAATTAATCGAAACATGGTGTAAGGAACACTCACTGTCAATCAATCCCAGAAAGACTAAGATGGTCATTGTCACCAGGAAGAGGCTTATCGGGTTTGAAATCTCCCGAAATCTTCAAAAGCTAACTAAACTTCTCGGAAGAGGTGGAATACCTTGGTAAAACCCTCGACAGGAATTTAACATGGAACTCCCACCTACACAGCAGAGCGAAAAGAGCATATGGCTTATTAGCAGTGTCGGGGGACAGTAGGACGCACATGGGGTCTGTCACCCCGTGTGGTTACCTGTATCTACACTGCAATAATAAGACCCATGTTAACGTATGAAGCAATTGCATGGGGACCGAAGGTTCTACAAGCAACGGCCATCCAGAAATTATATCAGCGAATGGCTTGTTTAAACATCACAGGAGCCATGAGAACAACACCAACCGCGGCAACTAATTACTGGTCTGACCCCTCTGGACCTGTACGTCAAGGAGGTTGCGTTAATGGCCATGGTACGATTGCAAACGGCTGGTGTAAACCCCGAAGTAGGAGTGGGCTAATTGAGGCTAAGACTATGGCAAGAAGCGTTTACTGCACTACCTCAGCTGCAGGCAGCCAATGATTCAATTGAACCCAGGTTTGTGTTTAATAAACCCTACAAAATAGAAATAAAACAGAACACAAAACCAGATGCTGCAAATGCAATAAGATGAATCAAAAATGAAAGAAGGCTCAGGATGTGGAGTTTACTCGAGAGCACTAAGCCTAAGGATTAAGTGGGGAATGGGAAACAATACCAGCGTGGTTCAAACAGAACTTACAGGTATCTATATTGCCACAAAAGAACTAACCAGAAAAGGAATTTCTGGCAAAAACATAACAATCTGCACTGATAGTAGACAAGCCCTATTAGCCTTGAACAGACAACGTGTTATATCGGGGCTAGTACTAGAATGCCGCCAAGATTTAGTTAACGCCTCGGCAGATAACAATATTATCCTGATTAAAGGGCACGACAGGAGTAAAGGTAATCGCATTGCTGATTCTCTAGCCAGGGAAGCGGCTGGACTGAAAATTCTAGGACCCAGTGACACCTAGGGCCTAACGACTTCGACAATTGCGGAACCAGCCAAACGTTACACCCATGCTCAATCCCTTAAGAGATGGGATGGAATCAAAGGATGCAGTCTTGCTAGGATCACCCTGGGCGACCCTGGGAAGCTGGCGCCGAAGAAATATTTGTCGATGAACAGGAAAAACCTACGTTTAACAGTGGGGCAGGCAGATTTTTAGACAGATATTCCTCATTGAATTCGGGAGATTAATATTCAAACTTTTGCGGTTATTTCACGTGTATTATCTTCATTGGAATATATATTATAAGTATAGAATTCATTGTCGCGATGTTTTAGATAGCTTTATTGTTAAGTATTCAATTGAAAGGGTTGAGATTACTGAATAAAAGGTTGTTATCCTAACATAGCGTTTCTCTTTATTTAACCAACCGACTTGCTGCTAATACGGGTAGTCTTAGCGTCGCGACACTTGGAGAGCGGTACAACGCAAAATAGGTCTTTTCTACGACCATTGTGAAAGTCGTCTCTTGTGCCTTGAAAAGCAACTTACTGCAAAGTTGATGTTTTCCGCGAGCTGTCATAATTTGATATTATTGGCGCTGTTAAGCAAAAAGTGACTTCGGAGCATGCCTTATTTTATTTATTATAAAAAAGAGCTAGTAGTTATTTTAATATAAACTGTAGAATAAAATATTTCAGTTGATTTTCTAATATGTTGAAGCATCCAACAGTATTTTCCGTAATAATTTAATAAGAAATAGGGAAATCTGAAGAATATCTGACATTAATGTAATAAGTGTTGACTACGTACATAGGTACACGAAACTGCAATCTGAAAACTGCTGAGTACAAACATTGGCAATTAATTTTATTTTGGGGTGATCGTAAAAAAAATCTTGTGTGTATTTCGAGCAGAAAATACTTTGATAGTCTCGACAAATCGCCGCGGTCCTCTAACGCGTCGCACGCCAACTTTCTGTCTCGACTGCCAAAGTACTACTTTCTGCTTTTGATACACAAATTAAGTTACTTCATTAGGAGACTTGAAGTGAACCGTATAAACTGGCATTAGTGCAGTCATATTTTGTTATTTGTTCTTCGATCACTAATAAATAGAATTCACCTGGGACGTCTAAATATTGTCGAAAGTCGTATAAAAGCAATTTTATATCTTCCATTTGGGATAATCACATAACACAATAAAACTGCAGGTAATTTTAACTTGTGAAGAAACGAAAACGTACGTACGATAAAATTTCAGCTCCTCTGTTCTGTTTATTTTCCTCGAACCCAGTCACGATCGTGATATTCAATGCAGTTGTAACAATTCGGAAATTTTAAGTACATCACGTTTTGGAATAACAGATATTAAAAGACGTGAGAGCAAATAGCGAAATTAATTGAATATGACAGTATCGCTCATCACTATCAGGCCAAGCAATGGAGCATAGTGATTTTTGACAAAAATCCTAACAGAAGATAGATGGTGCCATCATATTAAATAGGAACATCAAATAGTATAACTTCGATATATTTTGGACACGCAAATAGGAGGGAGATAAGCTCTATTGTCATGGAAAAATATAAAATTTCATGGACAAAGCGACATAAATGGAAAAATAGATAGAATATAAATGAAAAAGTTCACAACAAAATATGAAAAAATAAAAATACTTCATAATATACAAACTTTATATATTAGACAGTGTGTCCTCGTAAGTTCGCACCACATGGGAAACTTTTTTATTATCAATTTCAAGAAAAAAACTCATTCTTCATGAAATGTTCGGCATGTTCTAAAACTCAAAATAAAATCATCAGATATCAATTTTTTTCAGTATTATACGAGGTTTGTTGAAAAATATGAATTTTATTCAAGAATAAAGTACCTTCAAATTTGTCAATATCGAAAAATAGTATTGAAAACATTTGATCATAGCTGAGAACTACGCTCAAATATGCAATTTTATCCATTTACATTGAAAAAATGAGATTTTTGCACGATCGATCTTTTTTGTTTATTCACAGCATCGGTTGTCAAGACGGTAAGTTGTGTTTACTGGTTTCTAAGTCTCGAGTTCCTGTCAGGGTGAAAACTGACCTGTTTGAATGGTGTTTATTCGGGCATGGATGAGTTACGCGCAGCGGCCGTTTTCTACCTGAATACGAGTAAGAACACCAAAAGTAGGAGCCGAATTGCGCGCAACAAGATAAACACAAAATTATGGAGATTGAGGAAATATAATAGTATATTATTAAACGAGCAATTTATGATAGCCATTATTCATGCTGGGTGACGTTTGCGTCTCGAGCAGCAGGCGAGGGGCGCAAGTCACCCGAGTTAAAATTGGCCATAAATTGCGAGTAGAATACTATACTTTGTCCACGACCCTTGATTTCTTCATTAAATAAAAGTCAACTAACCTCCAGTTCATGAAGTTATAATATGTAGACATATAGCAGTGACTATAACAAGAATATAGTTATCTTTCGATTTTTCTGGCAGCAGTCCTATAGTCGTTAATTTCACCACTTCTTTCATTTCAGTTGGAGTAGCCGATCGTTCATATCCACTATCCGAATTCAATGAATTAATCATTGCTGTAATATAGCAAGTTCGTAACAATTTGGTATTACTAACCTCAAAATTAAATAATTTGACATATAGAGATGGGCGATAGGTACTGTGTAAAGTATCAATACAACGTACCGTTATAAATATATTGTTTTGAAATACTTAATATTAGAAAATATCGATATGAAAAGTATCAATACTAAAAATTTCGATATTTTATCGATACGATATATTTCAGGAACAAATTTCCTGAACAAAATACACAAATTTAATAGTTTATTTCATATTGTACCCCCATTTCTAGTCACCTATATGTAACGAAATGTTTTGAGAATTGAATTGTCATGGCGTGAATTATGAACCATAATACATTCCAGTGTATTATGAACCATAATTCACTCTAGTAGATTTTTTATGGGTACCGTATACTTTTTGTTAGGAGGTAAAATATCGACTTATTATTAGGTGGTCGTGGACAAAATAAATTGAATGGTGAAGGTTTTGTACATTTTTTTCAGGAATAATAACCTAACCTAACCTAATCTAACCTAACCCCGCCAGGGTAAACTATTAGGGCAGTCCCGATAACAGAACAGATTAAATAAACTGGACGGCAATTCGAGTGCGGGATTAAGATACCTGCAAGTGTCGGACGGGAACTCAAGTGTATTATATTGGTCATTAAGGAGCCTGACGGGAATTCGCGTGCACCGATCTTGAACGTTAAGGGTAATACCGGTCTCCACCGGTAAACAACCCTTTCCGTTCTTAACACTTAATATACTATTGTGCTTGTTTAATATTGTTATTTTCATAATAACGCTACCATATTTGCGTGGAATTCTAACGCGTTCTGACAGTTACTGTCGAACATTTGTAGCTATCAAACAATCATTAGTTTGTTAGAGCATCCTATATTACACGTAACTACAGTGAAATTCGCATTGTTATTGTATCTAGAAACACATTTCAAAAAATAATACATTTTTTCATATAAATGGATTAAATTGTATATTTGAACGTAGTTTTCAATTCTGATCAACTTTTATTTATAACACTTTCCGATTTTATGAGGAATACGTTTTTCTCCTAAAATTGATAATAAAAAAGTTTCCCATATGGTGCGAAACTGAGTGGACACAGTGTATATTATGATACAATATTATAATATCGTGAGGTTTTTCCCCAATCTAAGAACTTGACCTGACCTGAAATGGAATATTGACATGCAATAAAGCTATGGAAGTATTACCATACCAAATATCGCATTATGCCAATGTAACTGAAAATTCTATGGTAGATTGTAGAATTCTATCACTGAATGATAAGCCTTTGAGCAGAAATACCTTTGTCAATGTCCGGAACTTATCAAATGTACGTTTGCCACTTTCACTTTCAATGATTTTTTGTCACTGAAGGTGATGGAAGACAGATGACAGAAGACAGCAAAACAAGCAGAAGATAATTATTTGTCTACTTGTGCATACTTGTGCATACCATTCAAGGGCACTGTCAATATGGGAAAACGAAACTTTAAGAGGTTGCAGAGCTCCTTTGTAAGATGAAAGTGAAGTTTCCTCAGTGTCAAAGCAAAGCCAAGTCGAGTCAGGCCAGGACTGAACAGTAATGATATATTTGCCTATGGTAGAATGTGAAGTTCTTCATATGCATATGTGCGAGAATCTGCGAATTATAGACGACAAGAGACAGAGAGAGAGTTACTTTTATCACATTCAAAAAAAAGGGAGTTTTTTTCTTCGTTTCTTATGTTTATAACAAATTACCTACTGAAAAACTAAATTGGATAGATGAAGCTTTTACTTGATTAAGATCCATACTAAACAACTCAATACAAAAGATTCAATTGTTTCATTTCACCGTTTAAAAATGAAAGAGGGCTCAGGATGCGGAGTTTACTCGAGAGCACTAAGCCTAAGAATTGAGTGGGGAATGGGAAACAATACCAGCGTGGTTCAAACAGAACTGGCTGGTATCTCAATTGCCACAAAAGAACTAACCAGAAGAGGAATTTCTGGCAAAAACATAACAATCTGCACTGATAGTAGACAAGCCCTATTAGCCTTGAACAGACAACGTGTTATATCGAGGCTAGTACTAGAGTGCCACCATGATTTAGCTAACGCCTTGGCAGATAACAATATTATCCTGAGGTGGGTTGAAAGGCACGACAGGAGTAAAGAAAATCACATTGCCGATTCTTCAGCCAGGAAAGCCGCTGGACTAAAAATTCTAGGACCCAGTGACACATACGGCCCAACGACTCCGAAAATTGTGGAAATAGCCAAACCTTACACCCATGCTCAATCCCTTAAGATATAGGATGGAATCAAAGGATGCAGTCTTGCCAGGATCACTCTGGGCGACCCTGGGAAGCTGGCGCCGAAGAAATATTTGGTGATGACCAGGAGAAACCTACGTTTAACGGTAGGATTTCTGACTGACCACTGTCAACTAGGGAAACACTTCCATGATATGAGGCTAGTGGACACACCGCTATGCAGGATGTGTGAACAGGAATATGAAACTGTCAGGCATGTCTTATGCGAGTGTCCGGAGTTATCGTCAATAAGAGAGTGTGTGTTCGGTGAGTCCTGGCCTACACCTGCCGATATAAAGGAGATGTCTCCTAGTGACCTGTCCACCTTCCTGACAAGGACAGGATGGACGATGACCCAGGAGGACAACTCCTCGGGAGGATGTACAATGGGTCACATGTGGCCTAAGTGCTGTGAGCCTACACTCACTCTCCCTACTCTACGGATTCAGATTCACCGTTCACTGAAAAGCATTTGCCTGTCCAAATGGTATTAAAAGAGCATTTAACGTAATGTCTTTTATATAAAGGCACCATCCGTTTTCTTTTTGTCTAAAATATTCACCTATTACCCGGCCTATATGAGAACATAGACACATACATTATAATTTGTGTTGCGGAAAGCAATTCAATTCACATAATTATATTTCAAATTATTCATTATAGAAAATAAATGAATGCAACTTCGCTCAAACTCAATTACGTTTATATCAAACAATAAAGTCATGATAAATGTAACAGAACTTTTGATTAATTTCATTAGTCACGTCTTAAGCTCGGTGACATCTGTTATTTAATAGAAAGAGAAGTGTTAAATGAAAATGCTTGATAATAATTAGTGTTATATATACTGAAGTTCCGAAAACTACAAACTTAAGCTTTTCAGAGGTAGGTAAAATAGATTTAACAGTCTCTTGGGTACAAGCCATTTAAGGCGGTTACTATTAGTTTTAATTACGATAATATAAAAGTTCAACGAAACACTATATCATCGCCACTTTAACGTTAATTGGTGCTTGAAACAGTACTGAATATTAAATATGATTGCCATAGAACAACATCACTTTCCACTATCTTTGACTATATCAAACAAAAACTCAAATGCATCAATTTTGTTACTATCTTTGCTATTGATTCATAATTTTTGCGCCTCTGGTTGTATTGCTAAGGTAGAAAAAATAATGGTTCTAATCGGGCTCAACAGTCTTCCCACAAGATTCTCGTTGGAAACACTCTCAAGTCAGTGCTGCGAATTCGAAGAATGTGTGAGGCTGCATTCTCCTCTCCCATGCACAACCAAGGAAACGGTCATCCTTCTATATTCCGATGGTTTGCATGTGCTTACTCAAGTGCAGTTACTGTCACCCTCTCCATTTTTTGCTGAGCACATAGCTCTAGTATGTCTGATGTTAAGATTGAATACACCATAGTTTTCATTTATCGAATACCAGGATCTCATTTCGGACCCTTCTTTTGTTATTGCATCTGCTGTATCATTACCTATAATACCCATCAACCTCGGAGCCAACCCAACTGTTGTCATATTGTGCCTAGTCGCGGTTGAGAGTTTTTGAAGGAAGTTCCAGACTAGCCTAAATCTGGCCTCGAGATGTGCTAAGGATAAGTGCTGTTTGACTTTGGCTGAGTATGAAAATATTTCAAGATACAAATCCCTCTGATTTTTCCTGGAATACAGATGCGTGAATATTGCACAT
>CAJUYG010004841.1:0-15486 GCA_910591675.1 Galerucella calmariensis | reverse complement strand
TACAGAGACACTTGCGTTGTCATTTGTCATAGTGGAGAGAAACATCCCCCAACGATTATACACCCTACAGGATTGCTTATTTCCATTTAACTCTGTGTTCGCCTCGCTCAAGTCGTACGAATACGTCATCACTGGACCTAACCTTTTTAATTTTATGGTTAATCGTGTGTTTTGACGTTATTTTATCAGTTTTTTCAATTTTGAAGGTGTTGTTTATTAATAAAGGTGGTAAGTAAACTTCTCCAATAATTGTCAATCAAGAAAGTCTATAAATGCGAAGCATGTTATTTCAGTATAAATACAAAATTTTTGGATTCGAGTTTCAATGTACACATTTCAAATACTTAAAGGTGGATTCATGGTAGCAAAAATAAAAATTAATTGAAAACTAAAACTTAGAACAGAGAACCATGTAAAATGTAATGTAAATAATCATGCAAAAAAATAAGAAATTAAGATATAAGCTAAAAGTAAAAAGAATGCCTTAGTTTCTGGCATAAACATCTAAATTACATTACATGGTTTTATATGTTCTCAGTTTTGTTATAATTTAATCTAAGTTTTAATTTTTGCTTGTATGAATCCTTCTTTGTAAACTTCGAATAATTTTTAGGATTAATTATAATAATTATCAATCCCAGAAAAAAAAACGGTTGGAGAAAAAAAGTGTGAATACGAGAAGAGATGATAGAGGTTTTAAAAAAATTGAAAAATATTGTTTATTAATAAATTTTTTAGCAGTGCATAAGGCGTCTATTTTATTTTCCCCATAAGAAAAAAAATATATTATAATGCTGAGTTTACCCATCAATTAACCCATAAACACAGCTCGTAGATTTGCTTCTCTTTCTGTGCAAAATAAATTATAAGCAAGTTTCTTCAATTCAAAGTTATTTTTTCAATCGTTAATTTATATTTTATAACTACTTATACTACTAAATATAATTTTTTAAATAACATATCACCAAAAAAAATTAATTTATTATTATTTTTTGCAAATACACAAGAAAAACGTGAAAAGTATTGACGATTGCAATATATTTTAAATTGGTCGAGGTCCACTGGTGACGTAAGCAAGTTCCCACTCACCGACGAAAGATTTAAGCGAATAAGCAATCCTGTAGGGTGTATAATCGTTGAACATCCCCAATCAATTTAGTGCACAGCACATTTAGTGGCTTAGTGGCACTTCGGCACGCTTGCTGGGACAATGACGTTTAAACGTAACTATCCTCAATTCAATTTCGTGCTGACATGCGCGCCGATTTGGAAGTGCAAGCTTTTTCGGTGCGTGCCGAATTGTGTCATGCGCTTTTAATCATGGGAAAATAATGTAGGTACCCTAACCCTATTTTATTCTATTATGTTTGTAAACAAACATACATTATTTTCTAATATCGTAATTATATTAATTTGTTGTCTTTGGTAATAGTAACTACTTTTATTTACAAGAATAATCACAGGTTGAACTTTTTAATTACCTCGTTACCTTAAAATAACAATGGAAATGCGCATGTGCGATAACATTCAGGCAGACTGAATTGACAGGATTGAGGATGGGTGCATGATGGGTGTTTGTTCAGCCAGCCATCCTTTGCCGTTACGTCATAATCGGTGACGTATTCTCCTGTTTTACGTATGTCTTACAGTAGAAAAAATTGACCTTTACCCTGACGTCACTAACAATGAACAGTAGTAAACACAAACTTTATATACCTCATCCTTTTCTACTGACAGTAAAAACACACCATACAATATACGTACACTTGTCTTTCAAGTAATGACATACGTTCTTATGTAACTCTAATTATTACTTCCAAATGTTGAAAAGAGATAGCACCAAAAACAATTAATCGGTTTAATTCATAAGAATTTATTTTGACCTCTTATGACAACTGTCATTATTTTGATACATCGAGTTTTGTTCAAATCGTTTCATCATTTGCATTCAGATAAATTCTATAAAATCGGCTTTTTTCAAGACCTCTAATTTATTATTTTCATTCCACGATAATTACAGAATTTTCTGTTTCGCATTTAATGAATATTTCCAACTTAACCTCACTTCTTGGACGGTGGCTGAACAAGCAGTCAACGTATTTACGCACACGACAAAGTAATTGTAGCCATTTTTGACTCATTGATTCATTTCGCGAGGTTAGTAGGTATGACGTCAGGGTAAAGGTCAATTTTTTCTACTGTATATTACTTGAATGTTATTTTACACTTAACCTCAAAATAATAATCAATGACATAATATGTTAATTTCAAAATATGACAACTGAACTGTCAAAAGTAACAGATAAAATTCACGTCGACATTTGTTAAGAAATACGTTAGTGACGTCATAATTCCGTCTCATCCATTTCATGAATGAGAGAGCAAGCTGGACAATGTATGACGTAACGGCAAAGGATGGTTGATTGAACAAACTATATCCGTTTTGCAGCATGCGTGCCTAAGTGCCACTTCGCTAGTAGATTAATTGAGGATGTAGCTTAAAGTTTGTATGAAATTGTTCAAATGTTCAATGTAAAAGTGGCTTTAACAAGACACTTGCGCTGTCATACTGGAGAGAAACCATATTGTGAGCCATATAAGTGCGAAATTTGTTTGAAATCGTTTAGAGATAAAAGCAATTTGAATAACCATTTGCGCTGTCATACTGGAGTAAAACCGTATAACTGTGAAATTTGTTTGAAATCATTTATGGATAAAAATAGGTGGAATAACCACATGCATTGTCATACTGGAGAAAAACACTTTATAGTATATTATTAAACGAGCAATTTATGATAGCCATAATTCACGATGGGTGACGTTTGCGTCACGAGCCGCAAGCGAGGGGCGCAAGGCGCAAGTCACCCAAGTGAATTATGGCCATAAATTGCGAGTAGAATACTATACTTTGTCCACGACACTTGATTTATTTATTAATAAATAAAAGTCAGTAGCGATTTGGCATATTACTAACCTCAAACTGTTGTGGCAGCTACTTCAAATAATTTGACATATATAGAGATGGGCGATACTGTAGAAAGTATCAATACAACGTACCGTTATAAATATATTGGTTTGAAATACTTAATATTAGAAAATATCGTTATGAAAAGTATCAATACTAAAAATTACAATATTTTATAGATACGATATATGTCAGAAACAAAACACACAGAATTAATAGTTTATTTCATATTGTACCCCCATCTCTAGTCGGGAATTATGAACCATAATACACTACAGTGTATTATGAACCATAATTCACGGCAGTTGATATATGGGAACCATATACCTTTAGTTAGGAGGTAAAATATTGACTTATTATTAGGTGGTCGTGAACAAATGTGTAATTTGGTTAAGGTCTGTCGGATATAACTACATTCCTGTCTGTGCCCAATATGGTGGATGTGCCTGCAGTAGAATCTGCAAATAAAAGGAATTATACCCTTACCCTTCATGTGATTTAGATACTGGGTACATCAAATATAATCAAAAAAATTAAAGCTACATGTATCATGAAGTATTCATTTGTGTTATAATACCCCTTTCATCCAATTTTCAGCTTGAAATATTTAAACAATTATTAACAATAATAATAATAATAATAAACATCTTCGGCTGCATACACACAATAATAATATGATATTATTATTTTATTCACATTATAATAAGACTTGCAGGTCAGCTCAACGAGCGCCTGATGCTTATGTAACATAAGATGCTAGAAAATGGATAAAAGTAAAATCATCTGAAAACTATTACTGGCTGTGACTGGCGTTTGGTTCATAGGCTCATCAGGATTGCATACCTTCTTTTTATTATTCACTGGTATCTTTATTTTATAATCATCGAACGAACGCACCCATTACTGTCACTCTGTGTGTGGCAAAAAAACACCTTTGCCTTCAACTGTCAGAAGTCAGGTCTGGTCGGTCAGAAATCGACCATTTTAAATTTTTAGACAGAAAAGTGTTGAACCACATGCTTTTCACTGGGATCGTGATCATATTTCATAATTATAAATAATTAACATGGCCCAAAACAAATTAAACGATCTAGCTGGGAAACTAGGGAAAGGTGGTCCACCTGGATTAGGTATCGGCCTAAAATTATTAGCCTTTGGAGGCGCCGCTGCTTATGGAATTTCTCAATCTATGTACACAGGTAAAATAGTATACCAAACCAATGGTTCAATAAAACTCAAAGTCCAAACCACAAAATTTAATAAAAGTTCCTCAAAGGACACTTATGATGCGCTACTAGTTTCGGTACAATATTACCATCATCAGGCTGTATGAAATATATAATCCAAAGAACAATAGGTTGTTGCCAAAACGTTAAAATTTTAATATGTTGAAACATATTTATATCAAATAAATTACAAGTTTATTTGAGTGGTAAGGAAAGAAAAGAAAATGGAAAAACATTGGAAATATTAAACTAATTTGAAGGTAATTAAAATGTTGGCCTCATGGACTATGCCAAAAGTTTAGTGAACATTAATTTTAATTATTTTTCAAATTTACATTTAAATTATCCAAAAGGACTATTTAATTGGGCTTGATAAAGGAAAATTGTTGTTAAAATCTGAACATCACGACAATGTCCAACATTAACAATGAAGTCGTTCAAACGGCTTGTCGTGATGTTCAGATTTTAACAACAATTTTCCTTTATCAAGCCCAATTAAATAGTCCTTTTGGATAATTTAAATGTAAATTTGAAAAATAATTAAAATTAATGTTCACTAAACTTTTGGCATAGTCCATGAGGCCAACATTTTAATTACCTTCAAATTAGTTTAATATTTCCAATGTTTTTCCATTTTCTTTTCTTTCCTTACCACTCAAATAAACTTATAATTTATTTGATATAAATATGTTTTAACATATTAAAATTTTATCGTTTTTGGCAACAACCTATTGTTCTTTGGATTATATATTTCATACAGCCTGATGATGGTAATATTGTACCAAAACTAGTAGCGTATCATAAGTGCCCTTTGAGGAACTTTTATTAAATTTTGTGGTTTGGACTTGTTTGGACCATTGGTTTGGATTTCATACAACCACATTTGAGATATGGATGAGCTCTTGGAGTTGAAATAGTATACTTTGTTCACTCAGTGTATAATGAGGAATTACCAATTTTGAGATTTAACATTTTATTTAACTCGCCAGTAAATGTTATGTGTTGTAATTTTAATCATTTATGTAGTTCGTGTGACTTGTTTGTTGATCGTCTGAGTTTTATTAGGAAAAAGGCTCATTCTGAATTTATTATGTAATTTATCTATTCTACTTTATTGATGTAATTTTATTTTATTATTGTAATTCGATTTTATTGTTTTGTATCTGTTTATTTATTTATTTGTTTAATTGCAAATGTCAATTGTATTTTTTTTCGTATGCTCTGTAAAGGGATTTATATCTGTTGGGCAATAAAGGTTATTATTATTGAGATGAAGTAAACAATGAGTCTATGTGTAACATTTCAGTCACAAGTTTCTTAAAATCGTCTAATAAAAATGATAAATCACTTTTTATATATTTGCAGTTGAAGGTGGTCATAGAGCTATAATGTTTAACAGAATAGGTGGAGTTCAGAAAGAAATTTATACAGAAGGTTTGCATTTCAGAATACCATGGTTCCAATATCCCATAATATATGATATCAGGTAATTTTTTTCCTACAGAATTTTATTGTAACTTTCATATCTAGGTAAAATTCTAACATGTATAAAATTGAAAATGCTCACTATTTCAGATCACGCCCACGAAAAATCTCATCCCCAACTGGATCTAAAGATCTGCAGATGGTAAATATCTCGCTTCGTGTATTATCTAGACCCAGTGCTTCACAGTTACCTATTATTTATCGACAACTAGGCTTGGACTATGATGAAAAAGTACTTCCATCTATTTGTAACGAAGTGCTGAAATCAGTTGTTGCCAAATTTAATGCTGCCCAATTGATCACACAAAGACAACAGGTAAAGTATATTGAAAGTATTTCTATTTAAAATTATAATCAATTCATTAAAATAGTTGGTAAAGATATGGAATTAAAATGTTTATTTCATTTAAATTGGTTAACTGCAAATTAACATGAAATGTTTCCCCAACTATTAAATATACTAAATTTGATTGGGTGTCACTAAACTTTAGATATGTCACTCAGAAATATTATATTTGTGATGGAAAAATGCATGCTCAGTTGATTTGAATTAATTTTTAAGGTATCATTATTAGTAAGAAGAGAATTAGTAGATAGAGCACAAGATTTTAATATCATCCTGGATGATGTTTCTATAACGGACTTATCTTTTGGAAAAGATTACACAGCAGCCGTAGAAGCTAAACAAGTAGCCCAACAAGAAGCTCAAAGAGCAGCATTTGTAGTGGAAAAAGCTAAACAAGAAAAACAGCAGAAAATTGTACAAGCTGAAGGAGAAGCCGAAGCAGCAAAAATGATATCCTTTTATACACTTTTAATTTATTTGGTAACTTTTTATCATAAAACTAACCTACCTACTTTAGAAAAAAATTGGTTGTTGATGCTTCATCAATATTGTTGTTTACGTTAACAGATTCCAATGTATTGATCCTCATTTTTATTGTCATATTTCCTTAATTATATGTTACTTGGGAGAAGCAATTGGACAGAACCCTGGATTTTTGAAGTTGAGGAAAATTAGAGCTGCTCAGAATATTTCCAGAACGGTAAGGATACAATTCTACATTGAGTATATTTTAAATATTATCCTTTAAGCAAATGAGAGTACAATGTGATATTAGTAATAGTAGGGGAGTACAAGCTGGGCTGTTTCGTTTTACTTAGGCACATCGGAAAATCTGTAATATACACCCACCAAATATGAACCCTTAATATAAGGGTGTGCAGATTAGTAAAAAAAAGATGAAATCTACTTGAATATTTCTTTTTTATGCGACATTAAATAATAAATTATTTCAATTTGTTTTTAGATTGCCAATTCACAAAATAGAGTATACCTTAGTGGTAACGGTTTGATGCTGAATATTTCCGATAAGGAATTTGATGAAATGTCCGAGAAGGTACAAACTAAGAAGAAATAAACTTGAGAAGTTACTACAAGAAAAGATTATTGAATTATAATTGTAGAACTCTTGTTAAATTACTTTTATATCCTAGTGTTCTAGTATTTCTAAAAAAAATCTGCATTTTTTTGGGCGTGTACACGGTTGTTACTATGTATGTAAATATCCATTTGTATAATAAATATTGCGAATCAGTTGGGTTTTACTGTTAGTCCAGTCGGGTTAGCCCAAAAACTATTAAAAAACATGGATGTGAAAGCAGTAGGCGAGGTTTTTGATGGAATCCTTTGAAAATATCAACAATCAAAAATGTGGCTATTTTTCGACATGTTTTCGAATTTTACTTTTTACTTGAAAAGTATTGAATTTATCGTGCATATTTATAAGAACAAAGTTATAGAGCGTGAAATTTGCTATGAAATTTCGTGGTTCAAAATGTAAAAATTCCCATTCCTGCAGCCACAGCGGATGAATAAGTAAAAAAAAAAATTGAAAAAACATCTGTTTTTGAGACGCAAAATACGAATGCAATGTAAATCATTATTTGTCTCATAATACGTTATTTATTCACGAACTGAATGCAATCAACGCGTTTTCTATATCTTATTTAGTTGCTGAGTAATCTAATTGTTAATAAACATTAGGTATAAGAAATAGACATTGTTAGAATAAAGACATGCCACAAAAATTGTTTAAACTCACAATAATGTATTAACACATTCATACTAGAAAGTTACAGTTATCATATGCAATGATTCAATCATTTTTTTCGGTTTAACTGACTCAGATGTTGGTTTTAAAAAGTGGTTCAAATTTTATCTTAGTAACAATTAAGATATCTACGGTTTTTTATTTTAATTGAAATCTGAAGGTACCCGCTTGAAGGACTTGGAAAACACAAACACAAAACACGCATATTTTTCTTAGATATTAATTTATAATAGTAAAGTTGATATCAAAAATTACAAGTAATAGGAAATAAACCAGTTTCCATTGGAAATTACTTCCAAATTTTAAAATAAAATTCAAATTTCGATGCACTTTCCGACCACCGCCCGAGGATTTCCGAACGCTATCGACAATACGTGTGATGTCATATCTCTTGTTTGTTTTCTTTCGTCAATATGGCCGGTATTGCATTAGGTTCTGTGTAGTTGTGTGTTTATATTGTATTTTAATCAACTATTAATTGCTTCATCGACGTAAAAATTCCATTTATATGTTTATGTGGGCTTTTTTGGAACTTTAGTTCTTTACGCCAGGTTATGTTTGAGCGACCAGGGGTCGCGACGCAAAAGATCTGACCGTTACGCGTTACGTTATGTTACATTGCTTCGTTATGTGCCTTGCTTGCGTGCTTATGCCTTCTTAGTCTCTCTCTCGTTTACGAAGCAGCGATTCATAATAATATGCTCCTGCCCGGATTCGAACCCGGGCCGCCCGCGTGCAATGCGAGCATTCTACCACTGAACCACCGATGCTATATTGAAATTCTATGCAAAGCTGGTATTCGCAGTGCTGGTGATCTACTTGAATTTTCATCGGATAAATTTTTACTATTATTTCCATAATTTTTTTTGCGCGATTAAGTGGTCTAGCACATTTACTTTTCGAAATACAGGGTGTTGAAAACTTGAATGTTTTAATTCGATAACTTCAAAATGGATGGATAAATTGATTTGAAATTTGGCAGGTTGTTTTTAAATTTAAAAGGGCATATTTTGAAAGAATTAGTAGTTTGTGCAACTAGTGTGGATATGATGGCCATATCGCACGAAGACGAAGTTTGAGCACGACGCCCTAGGCGGAGTGCTTAATCGTTCAAGTGCGATATGGACAATCCACACGAGTCGAGCAGCATATTTTTTCTACGACCCACTTAAGAAAAAATCTAGAAAATAAAAATTTATATAAACTGTAATATAACTTCAAATTGAAAATTTAACAATTCAATTTTATGTTTCCACTAATTTTTTTGTGGTAAACGTACAGTTCTTGAATGTCCAATTTGTATAATGCTACGGTTTCCCTTTTTAAATATACGATGCTGTTATAAAGTAGATGTTGCCAGTTGGACTCCCTCATGAAGGGTACCGTACTATTTTCTATAATAATGAATATTCTGCTAAATATTTCAAACGACTACCTGTTGTCGTTATTAACATCAAGCAGAATAATTATTTAAAAATAAAATTAACAATAAAAAAAGCTTCTTCACGGGGAATCGTTCCCGGGTCTACCGCGTGAGAGTCTGGTTTTGCTTACTACTCGGCCACCGAGGCATATGCAAAATGTTCATCTATAACGTCAAATGTATTACATAATTTTTGCTTAAAAGAAACTAAAGTTCCTACCGTCTGTCCCGCGACACGTTCTACCTTTTTTTATTTCTAAAAGTCAACGTAAAGTGGAAAATTGACATAAATATTCGATATTTCCGAGGATATTTTAAAACTCTTAGGAGAAAATATTTTATTTACTAGCTCAGTGTTCAGTGACGATTCTTTCATATTTTGTGAGTAAAGATATGGCTAGCGGAGTTTTTGTGAAAGCACAAACTGATAAGTTGCCCAAAGTAGACTCATTTATGCTGCTTGAATTTATGAAGTCAAACAGCTGCTTTAATGCAGAGAAAATAAGAGGAGTTAAAGCATTATCGTAATTACGATTCAAATTATGTATTATATATAATATATACCAAACCATATTTCGATGTGTGGTCGTAAGAAAATAATGTTTTTATGTTTGATTCCTAGACATATAGGTACATAGCCTCAAACTATTAAAGAATAAAAATTACCAGCATAGAAGTTTACATTGAAATGGTCTTCACAAACAAAAGTAGTAGTATTTGTCGAAATATCGTCTTTGTTTCGACGCATAGCTTGCAACCATAATGCCCTTCTCTTAAGTGTATTTTTGCTTGCGCCACCAGGTAAAGTAACAAATATTTTGTCTGGAGATTTAATGGACGTTGATTTACACACTGGAACAATGCAATACTTGGTATACAAAGTATTTTTTTTCGGCTTTATCCATTTTTAGAGCTTTCAGAAACAAATTAGGTCACAAGAACTCAGAGCGTGATACACGAATAAGAACGTAAACAAATGACGTCACACCATGGGACAGCCATCTTTATGACGTAAAGCGCGTTTTGGCGGACTTCTAAATTTTATGAGTTTTAGAAGTAAAGTTTATATTTTTTTTGAAAAAATAGGCATGCAAGGTGTCAGGAGACTTGATAAAACGTCAATTCCCACCAATAGCGAAATTTATGCTTGTACCCTATTCGGACCATTTAATCCCGAGTTATTGAATCCCAAATTTGATCAACGATTTTAGGCAAACGAACAACAATCTAACGAAAAAAAAAATACTGTCATGCAGGTCTTTCTGCATACTTCCCAGATATTTTTCAACACACCTACCTTTCATAACTTATCAACAATTAAATCAAATAGACGAGAGAATGTGTGCGGAAGAGGCTCTCGGCGCTGTGATTCCGAGGGGAGGGCATAGCTGAGTATAGCGGCGAGAGCACAGATTATAATATGTGGCTAGAAGTTGAATCGTACCTGCATGTCGGTATTTTCTTTATAGTTAGCTTGTTGTTCGTTCGCTAAGAATCGTTGATCAAGTTCGGGATTCAATAGCTGGGAATTAAATAGTCCAAATTGAACGTTCAAAACGCCAAAAGTTGTGTTTTTCTAAGACCTTCAAGTGGGCACTTTCAGATTTCAATGGAAATAAAAAACCGCATGGATATCTCAATTGTTACTAAGGTAAAATCTTAAGCACTTTTTTAAACTAACGTCCGAGTCAGCTAAACCGAAAAAATTGTTGACTAAATCAATGCATATGATAGCTGTAACCTTCTAGTATGTGTAAAAACATTATTGTGAGTTTAAACATTTTTTTGTGGCATATGTCTTTATTCTAACAATGTCTATTTCTTTTATCCAATGTTTATTAACAATTAGATTACCAACTAAATAAGAAATCGAAATCGCGTTTGTTGCATTCAGTTGGTGAATAAATAACGTATTATGAGACAAATAATGATTTACATTGCTTCATAAATGGCATTCGTATTTTGCGTCTGAAAAACAGCCGTTTTTCCAATTTTTTTTACTTATTCATCCATGGGAAATTTTACATTTAGAACCACGGAGTTTTATAGCAAATTTTACACTTTATAACTTTGTTTTCATACATATGCACGATAAATTCAATACTTTTCGAGTAAAATTAGAAAACATGTCAAAAAACAGGCCCATTTTTGGTTGTTTGGGCTATAAACTGTTATTGTGCAATTAGCACATCCTAAAAACCGGTGGAGGCAATTGATTATCATTAACCATATTTTTAAGGGATTCCATTAAAAATCTCGCCTACTGCTCTTACATCCACCTTTAATGCTAACCCGACTGGACTATGTAACATTAACATCATAGACCAATAAAATACAATTACGTCATACAATCATTCTTTTATTAGACAATCAAAATGATCTGTTACAAAATATAAAACTCGGAAGAAGCTTTATTAATAATTATTATCCTTTTCTCTTCTTTCTCTATCTCTTCTTTGTCTATCCCAATTTTGATTGTTTCCTCGGTAATTTTGTCTTTCGCCTCGGAAATTTCCCTAAACAAAATATCAACAATGAAAAATATGATATGGAAATAAAAAAATAACCTAACCTGATTCGCTCCTCGTAAGAAGAAATTTCCTTGTTTAGTCTCCAATATTCTTTCATTAGAATCAACGAAGTTGTTCATTTTGTCCGCTAGTTGTAAAGCCAAAGATTGTAAGCGAGATGGTTCGCTTCTGTGCATTACAACTGTTTGGGTCGGATCGTCCAGTGACGCCTTAAAATTGTAAAATTATTTTAATAAATGTACAATAAGAAGAAATGGTTATTGTTCTGATAATTTTTTACTGAATATGGTAACCAATCAAATTACTTAATTTCAAGTCATGTGTCAAATTTCATCCAATCACCGCTGTATTACAGCGATAATACCCTACATGTGGTGTTTTCAGTTTGGTGTTTATTTTTTATTAAAAATTAATTAAACGCCAAACTGACAACTGGATTAAAAATATCGCAAAGATTTGGTATTGCATCTAACGATTCAATTAATTTACCAATTGTACTTTTCACAACTGAAGTTTTGAATAAAAATGAATAATATTTGTTTGATTATAACTAATAAATTATCAAACGTCATCAGATTGACGATCAATTTTTTGATATCTACAAAGTAAAAAATTATCTTATCGAATACTCCTCGGGTCTTGATAAATACTCAAAATTTTGTCGTAGAGAATCCTTCAAGCGTGTTGCACTCTTTCAGCATTCTCTATGACAAAATTATCTCGGTATTATCAAGGGGTATTACCACTGAAAATATACTGACCGTTCCTCTGTGCGTGCGCCTTGAGTGTCAATCTTTAAAGAGGCAATAGAGGAGTTAAGTCTAAGGTCAGTGTGGCCAACAAAAAAAGGGGTTTTTTCTGACAAGAATGACAGTTAAGGTCTACCATTCAAAACATAAGATTTTTACGTGTTTTTCATCATTACGAACATCTATTGGGCGGAGTCGAATTCAATGAGACCTCTGGCGGAGAAAATTGTAACTGTCGCAACGAGTAAAATAATTCGTTTTGCATTGTTTTTGTATTATATGCAAGTCAACGTAATTACCGTAAATTCATACTTTATTTGTTTAATTTTGTGTCAGTGACAAGTTTAAAACTGTGTTTTTCTATTTAACTCAACTGTCATCATTTCTCAGGTAATATTCTTATATAATCAGAGATATTATGGAAGAGGTTATGTTATTCTATTTTTTGTTTTCATTGGAAATCAAAGAGAAAATAAAAAATAAAAAAATACAAACGTACCTTCCCAGCAACTTTTGTAGAAATTACTATATCAAAAATAAAATATACGAAATCGTTGTACTTTTCACAAATATCAACCATATCTATTACTCCAAAAATAAAAATATTAGGAGTCTAAATTTAGTTTAACAACACTAAATAATAAAGCACAATTAATGAAAAAACAAAAGTTTTACAAAACACACACTAAAAATAACTAAAATTGCAGAATAAAACCACTTGAATATCCAAGTGCTTATACGGCAGCTGATTTGTTTTACTCGTTGCTAAGATGACATTGATATTTCAGAGCGCCATCTATCGAATTCTACTTTTCCCAATATTGCTTTATTAAAATAATGAATACACCCCCGAAGCGTATATTTTGAAATTTAAAGTGACTTTTTAGCTGAATACTCAACATATCGGTGGCCAATAATTCTAGGAACTTTTGGCAAGTCACCATTTCATTTCTGTTATTCTGTCACTAGTTATGTCAGATGTCAGTGAAAAAAGTAAGTAATTAGAAGGATAGAGATACAACTAACTAGAAATGCTACCAAAATCTAATCGAAAATGGACATACACAATTAAACGAATATTATTTTTGTTAATATTTGTTTAATGGTGTATGTCCATTTTCGATTGGATTTTTGTAGCATTTCTAGTTAGTTGTATCTCTATCCTTCTAATTACTTACTTTTTTCAGTGACATTTGACATCAGTAGTGACAGATAACAGAAATGAAATTGTGACCTGCTGAGAGTTCCTAAAGTTATTGGCCACCGATATGTTCAGTATTCAGCTGAAAAGTCATTTTCAATTCCAAGATATAAGCTTCGGGGGTGTATTCATAATTTTAATAAAGCAATACAGGGTGTCCCAAGATGAGTTAAAACTATCTGTATATGGCAAAATACTTATAGCGAAATCATGAAAATTTCTACGTTTCGGTTTTTGGATGCGATCTTTTTAACTAAAATATTTTCAAAGATGGCAGACTTCCGGTTCCACCGGAAGTCGACTGTAACTTTGTTTTTTTAAATGGAACACCCTGTACATTAATACATTTTTAAAATCTACCTAAAATTTTAGTATACTTGATATGAAAATGGTTTCTGTTCGGTTGCTTTTAGCAAGGTCAGACGTATTTGAATCTATGTTGAAAAATTTTTCATTTTATACAGGGTGTGTATAGAAAGTGTTCAAAGTTTAACTTCATAAATACCTATCAAATTTCTTTATTTTTTTAAATAGAACCACCCGGTTTTTTCTATTTTAATGCACTGAGAGAGAAAAATGTAATTTAATCTAAAATACAATGTAATTACTAACCCTAATTCTGTCAGGAGAGAACTTATAACAAATTGACGGGCCAGTTGGTTGTGAAAACCAGTGCCAATAAGACTTAATCACACACACACACACACACACACACACACACATACATTTTAATGCATTAAGGGGTAAGCAATAAGGCAAATTCATGTATATTTTCCTATACCTAAACCTTACCGTTATCTAGATATTGAATGTTTTCTGTAAATTTTTAGAAATGCAGGATATCTTATTGCAAATAAAGCAACAACTTTGCCAGAAGGCTCCTACCTGGTGAAGCTATATCATTCACTGTCCGTATCCAGGCGCCTGGGATGGTTGAGGATATGTTCTGGCACACCTTTAATCACTCGATTTCTTTATTTTAATATTTAACCGAAAACGTTCGTTTACCGTGTGTGGCTTCTTGATATACTGGCCATTGGGCATGTTGGCGTTTTCCTCAAACATGCGCCAATGATGTGTGTTACGCGGCAAAAATTTAAAAACTTAAAGTTTCCTTAACATTCACCCCACCGAAACGAATATTTTTGAACAAGTGGAGTGCAAAGAAGAAAGAAAAAAAAATATGATAAAAAAAACAAATATATATAGAATATTCTAATGCTTAAATCTACTAATAAGGGGCAAATTTTAACCACAGGGCGTTGCATAACCCCATGGTTGGTTTTCAATGAAACCACACGAACCACATTGTCCCGACCAGGGTGTACATCAGTAACTCGAGCAAGTTCCCAATTTAGCGGAGGCGTCTGTTCATCTTTAATTAAAACTAAAGCACCTTTAACGATAGGAGGTGAAGGTTCGGTCCATTTATATCTCTCTTGGAGAGAATGTACATATTCTTGTGACCAACGCTTCCAAAAATCACTCCGCATACGTTGCAGCAATTGCCATCGATTAAGTCTATTTAAAGACAAATGTGTTAGATCTACCTCAGGAATAGGACTGGTGAGCGGTTCAAGAATTAGAAAATGTGTTTTAAAGGATTTTACTCCCGCTTCAGCTAGTCCATTGAAATGTGGGCTACCTGGAGGGTTGAAATTCCAAGAAATGGATAATTTCTGCGCGATGGTTTTAGCCATGTTAAGGAGTTCATTGTTGGCACCCTTAAAATTTGTGCCCTGATCGCTGGTAATGGTGAGACATTTCCCACGTCGGGCGATAAAGCGTCTAA